>PVLC010001362.1:93163-146324 GCA_004027655.1 Graphiurus murinus
GAGAGAGAGAGAGAGAGAGAGAGAGAGAGAGAGAGAGAAGGGCTCTGCTCTCAGCCACAGAGGTCAGAAAGGGAGAGAGACAGAGAGACAGAGACACAGAGAGACAGAGAGAGAGAGAGAGAGGAGAGAGACAGAGACACATAGAGAGAGAGACACAGAGAGAGACAGAGAGAGAAAAAGGGAAGGAGAAATATATATATATATATATATATATGTATATATATATAATTATTCATTGAGGCCACCTCAAGGACCCCTCCTCAGTAACCAAGCCCCTTCTCCAATATATCTGCCTTGTCTACATTTCCTCCTGGTTGTCTTGTGAGATCTGGGGTACATTCTAAATCCAAGCCATACACTGGGTATTTATACATGTAGCCATTTGGACATAATTTGTAGGATCTTTTTCTCCAAACTACAGTACAAAGCTAAACTGGGAGAAATGTAATTAAACAGTAAGCAGTAACAGGAGCTTCATACTGAGCCTATTGTTTGCTTTTCCTTTGGATGGCTTCTATGTTGTGATGTACTAGAAAGCACACACATCATTCTAACCATGTATCACTGCTTGTCATAGGGAAATGCTTCCTGTGTCAGCACTTAAGAGCATCCTTTCTGTTCACCTGACTATTTGTGAGATCCAGATACCAGTTATACAGGAGGCAGTGGGGTCTTTGTATATTTAAAGAACCAGGGCACCTGGGCAATTTAGATAGACCTAACTTTGATATCATCGGCTAACAGCCATGATTCCCCTTTATGAAATGCACATGGGTTGTAGAAAGAGCAGCACCTGTTCCTTCCATACCTGTTCATATTTATTTGAACAGCAAGGAGATGGCTCTGCTGCAGGACTTTGCATGACTATTCACAAATGGCTAGAGGACAGTACGGAGCCCTGACCAAGCAGTCACCGTGCCACAGCAAACCTTCCCCCCAGCAACACACTCGAAGGGAACTTCAGCAAGCGGAGGCCTAATGGGCTCTGCCCCAAGATGTGTCAAGGGAGTGATTTTCTGGTTGTACCTGTGCCCTCACTATGGGGAAAGCAAGTTGTACTCTCCAAGTGCCACTCTACAGAATTAGATTGGGTGGGCAGCTCCTGAGTAAGAGTTTTATTTCCTTTTTTTTTTTTTCCCCAAGAAATTTCATGAGCTTCCTTTATGTGCTTTTAAGGAAATGAGTCCACCAAAATGTGATTTTGTTTTTAAAAAAATGATATATGCCCAAGAGATTAGTTCATTTTTTTATTCTTTTTTAATGAACATTGAAGATTCCTATACAAAAGCTGACAGAGCGATAAGTCGATTGTGAAATACGTACAAGGAAACAAGAGAGAAAAGAATTCAGTTACGATTTCTCACCACTAAAGCACTACACGCTAGCAGTAGCGAGAGGTGGTCGGTATTCTTGAGACAGCAAACGCAGGGGACAAGGGTCAAATATGTCAACAAACCCATTCATTTTGTTTTAACATCTTTTCTTTCTTGGTCATTGTTCAATTAGTAGAGGGGTTGAGGTGGGAGGGGAAATACATTTCTCCCCCACTCACACACAAAATAATAATAATGATAATAATAATAATAATAATAATAATAATAATAATAATAATAATAATAGTAAAATAATAATTTTTAAGCTTAACTGCTTAAAAATTTTCCTTGGGGAAATATTTGATCTGGTAATCTAACATCCTATGTGTTTCTGTTATTAAATTTATCTGCATAAATGTTTGCCTATTCTATTTCTTAATGTTAGATCATGCAGCCCTGTTCTAATTTCAGAACAATAAGAATTATCAAAGGCAATTCCTCGGGGACATAAATGTCCACTGTTTCCCTTTAATGGAAAAAAAAAATGTGCTCTCTCTTGTTCTTTGTTTCTTGCCATGGTTGGCCAAGTAATAATCTCGGAGCATTTTCCTAAAATATTTATCTGCTGGGAAAATTTGTATGAAATGACATTAGAGGTATAAAAACATTGTTAAGTAACTCTTGGAACGGTTAAAAATATACTTATTTCATTGTAAACGGTCTATGTTAAGATACTGAGCAACAGTGTATCAGTCTTTTACTTCCTGTTTTGTTTTCTAGAAAGTTTTTTGCTTTATTTGCCAGTGAGACATCTTCAAAACATCGGAAGTTACATATAGAAACATCAAGGCAATATAATGTGTACATATTATTAAACATGCAGGAGTTTTCCTGAAAGAGAGGGCACAAATGCGGGGAGTCCTTCTGCGCTCAACAACCTCTCCTTGGTACCATTTGGCAGGAAGTATGGCTTCCCCGGGGTTTGGGGGGCGGCGCCTCACTTAGGAGGGACTGCTCCTTTAATCACTGGCTCCCTATTCAAATACGTCGCCCAGTAAACTAAGTTGAAAATGCCGAACAAGATTGGGAAAATGATCCGGGACATCTTGTCGATCTTGCTGATGCTGTTGTAAGTCTTTTTGCTTTCAGAAGTCTTCTCCTCCGACGGTTTGGCGGGGGCTGAAGGCGGGCTTGAGGTCGCTGCTGCTGCTGCGGTTTGTTCCTTTGGGATGTTTGGCGGGTGGGTCATCTTCCCGGTGGTGAAAGTGCTTGTGGACTTACTCACTGTGGGATCACGGTCCTTCTTCTGCAAAATATAATAAGAATGTAAGGGCATAAGACATGCCGTCAGCAGACAATTGTGAGCTCACTTTGGAAGCCTAAAGGTGGATATCTCAAAAGACAGGACTGGTCTCCAGAGACTTCACCATCTAGAGTCCCAGGGAGCCAGGCTGTGGGGAGGGTGGCAAATCAATCTTCACTACTGATATTAATGTTTGACATTTCTTTGTGGGGGGGGGTACTGGGGATTGAACCCAGGGTTCTATCTCCGAGCTACACACTCAGTCCTAATTTTTATTCTTTATTTTTGAGACAGGGTCTCACTAAGTTGCAGAGAGCCTTACAAAATAGCTGAGACTGGCCAAGAATCCTAATCCTCCGGTCTCAGCCTCCCATGTACTAGGATTACAATGTCTCAAGAACCTCGTGTAAACTCAATTAAGACTTCTCTTGCCCCAGAGATTGGTGGAGGTGAGTAATTTATATGGCTAAAAGGGAAGCTCTAGAGAATGGTCTCCGGGGAGAAGGAAAGACAAAGGTGATTCAAAATCATTTCACAAGCTGGATGTGGTGATGCCTTGTGAACAGTACTTGGGGGGCTGAGATAGGAGGACTCCAGGCTTGAAACCAACCTCAGCAACTTAGCATGGCTGTCAGAGACCCTGTTTCAATATAAAAAATAAAATAGGGCTTAGCATGGCTGTTAGTCCCTGTTTCAAAATAAAAAAATAAAATAGCATCTCAGAGATAGAATAGCCCTGGGTTCAATCCCCAACACACCACACACACACACACACACACACACACACACTACACAGATGTACTCTCTGAGGTAAGGTGTCTTTCACTCAGCATAACGCTTTTGGGAACTGCCCTCTACATACCATCTCTTTGTATGAATATCATTGCCTGCTGATGGATACCCGGACTCTTTCTGATCTTGAGGAGTCAAGTCTTCAGCAGCCATGAACATTCTTGTACACATTTTTGGGGGGTGCGGCATGTGTCTTCATTTTTCTTGGGTGTGAAATTCTAGACCAGGCAATTAATTTATGGTGGGCAACACACACACACACACACACACACACACACACACACACACCCAGCTGTGATTACATTTGGAGAAGTAGGGACCAGAGCTTCCTAGGAAGACGCATGCTGAACTTTTGGAAGCTGGTGATGTGCGTTCTGTGTGTGGCTGGTTGTCAGCTCCTGCAGGGACAGCCTCAGCTGCAGAGAGCTGCTGGCCCAAGTCACGCCCTGCCTGGGAAGCCAGCTGGCCAGGGTGATGGGCAGAGAGGCAGGACCGTTAAGTCCCGGCCGGTGCTCCACAGTTTTCCAGTGATGGCCTCGGCTTTGCAGGGCTGCATCATCCAACAGGAACCTGTCCTCTGCCCAATTCCACTTCCTCTCCTTGCACGTCTCTGAAACCTCCCTTTGAAGAAGACTTTGCACCCCACACCCTGATTCAGCCTTCTTTCTGCAGATCCCAGCATGAAAGGAGGCCACCTACAGCTTACACGCCAGGTGCGTAAGCTTCTACTCCTAAGAAGCGGTCATTTCTCCTGAGACCAGCACTGGGTTCAACCACTCCCGCTCACTAGTGATCCTGACAGTATGATGTGCCTGCTGGGAAGTCCGGGGGTTCCAGGCACAGAGCCCTGCTAGCACAAGGGTCGGGGGCCACACAGCACCACAGCCCATGGGAAGCAACGCTTCGTCCTGATAGGCGAGGGACCAGGATAAAAAGAAGAAAGCCGCGCGAAGGCGTGCATGGCCCTTCCTGAGGAAAGTGCGTCTGCTCTCCCTGGGATATTGGCCATTTGCTCCTCGAACTAGCTCTTCACTGTCGTTTCTCCGGAGAGCTTCCTGGCCCTTCTGTCTTGGACTGGGACTGAATTCATGGTCACTCGGATGCTGAGACCCCAGCTCTTGGGCCGCTGGACCAGCTCCTGGTTCCTCCCGCTTTCCCTGTGCAGTTGGTGACTTGGGGCGACACTGCTTTGGACTGTGAGCTGACTCGACAAATCCCGTTTTACCAAACACACAACCTGTGAGTTCTGTTACTCATGTGAACCCTCATACAAACTGGTCCTTCAGGGTAGAGTGAACTTTAAAAAACAGACCCTGTGCACACACCCGAGGCCTTCCTCAGCTCTTCCAAGAAAGGGCAGGGCCGGCCAAGCCTTCCTCCAACACTGTGAGCCGGACGTGGAAGCGGAGGTTCCCTGAGTGACATTCACAGGCAGAAGTGGATGCTGGACCTTGGCGATGACAAGGTCCCGATGCGTGAGGTCAAGGCTAACATCTGACCATTCTCCAGGAAGGAGACGCGGTGTCCAGTACAAAAGCAAGGACTGCAAATGGGACAGCGTCGAGTGCCTGTAATGGAACCGGTGTCCTGGGCTGGCTGTGACTCTTGTGGCCTCTGGCGGGGAGGTTTGGACATATGATCAAATCGTCTATGGGGCCTCCTGGGCCTCCCTTCATGATGACTTTCCAAAGGACAATTCGAGTTTACTTCCAAGTCCACCGGATGATGCTAGCCTCCCCTTCCTTCAGTACAAAGGAAGCATTTGCTCTGTGCTGGGTACAATTAGCAGCCCATCATACTCTCTTTTATCTTCCTGTGTCCCTGTACGAGAGTCTCATCTCCCCAAGGAAATGATTCAGCTCAGAATCTTGCGCAACTCTTTTTACTTCAAATGTTCCTTGCATTGGCCACAGATCACTGTCAACCACTCGGTGATTAATGGCTTTGAACAGAAGAATACTTTTCACAACAATTCACGCGTGTGGCTTAAGTGAGCCAAATCGTTTAGTCGGTGGGACTGAGCACGTATGCAGATGGACCGCTTCCGTTGAGCTGCGTGCCTGCCCCCTTTGAGGACTGAACGCCACCCTCTAGAAGACAGGCTGCATGGCGACGTGACCAAAAGAACAGGCAGGAGGGCTGAAGTTTGTAATGAAAACCTGGAGGAGTCGTCTCGGAAGCACTAGGAGTTACTTTTGCAAATATAATAGGCTTGACTAAAAAACAAGTCCGAGCCATTCACATAACGTCAGATCTTTCACTTGAGTAAAATTTGGTAACTTAAAATAAATTGGAAGTCAGACATGGTGGCGCACGCCTGTCATCCCAGTATTTTGGGAGGCTGAGACAGGAGGATCTCAGGTTTGCGACCAGCCTCGGCAACCTAGTGAGGCCCTTTTGCAACTTAGTGAGAACCTGTTTCAAAATTAAAAAAAAAAAATAGAGCTGGGGATGTAGCTTGGAAGTAGAAGGCCCCTGGGTTCAATCTTCAGTGCCACAAAATAAATAGATGATAGGTAGATAGATAGATAGATAGATAGATAGATAGATAGATAGATAGATAGATGATACATACATACATATTTAATAATATAAGTTGAAAAAGTGATCTGTGGTTAGTAAGAATTTGCAAGGACCTTGAATATAAAGGAAGTGGTCATTTCAAGGCCAGGGGAGAGGTAGAGAGGAGAAATCTCTCGTCTCATAGTCTCCTATTCGAACATGGAATCAGAGACGTTTTCTCGGTTGAGGCAAATGAAGAGAAAGGAGGAAGAGGAGGTGGGAAGGAGGGTGCTACCTTGAACTTGGCAGCCTCCTGGGCTTTCTTGCCATCCCAGGCCCAGCCTCGCTTGGTGAAGTAGTTGACAGTGGCAAACTCGATGAGGGCGGAGAAGACGAAGGCGTAGCACACGGCAATGAACCAGTCCATGGCGGTGGCGTAGGCCACCTTGGGCAGCGAGTTCCGAGCACTGATGCTGAGAGTCGTCATGGTCAGCACTGTGGTGACACCTGCAGGAGCACAGGGGCACATCAGCAAGGTGGACTGCAGGGCCCCGTACAATGGTCCCCGAGGAATAAGGACACCAAAAGGACCGCTTTGTCCCAGCCTGTACCCTCCTCTCTCTCCAAGTGTTTGCAACACATTCATAGCATTTTATTTTATTGTGGTACTAGGGGTGGAAACCAGGGGCATTCTAACTCTGAGCTACACCCCAGCCCCATTTTTTTTTTTAATCTGAAAACAGGACCTCACTAAGTTGCAGAGACTGGCCGCAAATCTGCGATCCTCTTGTCTCAGCCTCCTAAGTACAGGGATGACACGCATGCACCACCAGGCTTGCTGTTTGGCTGGCTTTTTTGTTTTTAAATGGGGAAATTAGGGGCTCAGTAGTAGAACACTTGCCTAGCACGGCTGAAGGCCTATGTTCAATCTTCAGCACCGCCTCCCACACACAGAAGGGTAATGCTTGGAGACAAACGTGCCCTCAGGCAGACACCCTGTAAACGCTGAAGTTGCGCTTTCACAAGCCAAGTTGCAGCCAGAATCCAAGGACAGAGGCCTGCACAGCTCCCCACAGGCCTCAGAGGGAACCATCTCCACCAACGCCTTGACCTCTGCCTTCCAGCTTCCAGAACGGCGAGACAGTGCACTCCGTTCCTTCAGCCAGCCCGTCTGTGGGACTCTGTTCTGACAGCCACCGGAGGCCGGTGCAGCACCAAGGGATGCCATGTTGCTGGTGGTCACAAGGGTGCAGAGCCGACCCCCAAAGGTGTTCGTATCTATTCACTGGACATGAACCCTCTGTGGAATTCACACTTGAGGAGACATCAGCAGACACCTCTGATTTTCTTAGGAATCCACTTAATTGCTCTGCAGGCAGGAATTGTGTGCAGGACTATCTACATGCCTCTTGTATCATCTCTGATTCCCTAATACTCTACCACACACTGGGAATGTCCAAGAGGAAATTTACTGTATTAGGCAATACTCTCCAATGCCCCACACCACACCTGCCTGTCAAACATTAATGGCAGGGTGGTGGGGGACTCTCAAAGTGAGGAACCAAGTTTCACACCTTCCTGAAAGAGCTGAACACTCAGGCAAGAGAGGTCGAAGCCTGGTTGGCGGTGGAGAAATGGGCAGGTGGGGACACTCCTGTGCCCTCACCAGGATGTCCCTGGCTACTAGGCGCCCTACACATCCTAAGAGAGTTGAAATATAATGCGTGTGAATGAACATCTGCCTTCCTTGGAAGGGAAAGTGTTGCTAGCAAGAGCTAATGTGTGAACCGCACTTTCAGTGTAGGAAGATAGAAGTAAGATTTGTCACCACCGGCCCCTGGAGCCTTGGCCATCTCTTCCTGGACTGAAGAAAAGTGGGTGCCACAGCTTGGATCGCTGCCCCCCCAAGAGCATTCGTGGAAAGCTCGTCCCCAGCCTATGGTGCTGCTAGGAGGTGGTAGAAACTTGAGGGTGTGGACCCTCATGGGTGGATCTTTCACACATTGGGAGGCTCCAGCCCACCATCCTGGTCACAGCATGAATGAGTGGTTTCCCCCACAAACTCCCGCCATTGATGTGCTTTTAAGGTACTGACCTGCCACAGGCCCCACAGAGACAAGGCAAATTTACCATAGACTGAAACCTCCACAACTGTGAGCCAAAATAAGTCTTTCTTCTTTTAAAGTTGATTATCCCAGGCATTTTGTTACAGTAACAGAAAGCTGACTGCCCCAATGAGCTTCAATGTGAGAATCAGATGCTCACCTCCATCCATTGTGCCAAGGTCCCTCCTGAGCTGGATCTCTCTGTACTTAATGACCCAGGGATCTAAAATGATGTTGTTCTAGGTTCTTATTGGACACACTGATCCCTTGGTATCCATGAGGAATTGGCTCTGGGACTCTCTCAGATTCCAAAATCCATGGGTGCTTAAGTCTCATATATAAAATAATCACTGTGCACACTCCTATATATCATAAATCATCTCTACATAACTTACAATACCATATACAATGAAGATGAGATGTAAATAGTTGTTATACTATACTTATAGGGAATAATGACAAGAAAAATCATCTGTATGTTT
The DNA here is from genome assembly GCA_004027655.1 of Graphiurus murinus. Lineage (NCBI taxonomy): Eukaryota > Metazoa > Chordata > Mammalia > Rodentia > Gliridae > Graphiurus > Graphiurus murinus. Next base: position 101,661 of record PVLC010001362.1, read on the forward strand.
TCAGGACAGATTCATTTGTTTTTGTATTTTCCATCCAAAGTTTGTTGAATCCAAGGATGTGGAATTTGCAGATACAGAGAATTGATTGCATATGTGTGCACGTATGTGTTTATTACTGTTGTATTATATATAACATATTAACTACCATGTGGTGGTTTATTTTAAAATGGCACGCACATCTCAAAGGAAATAGCCTGATAACTCATACAGTAGTAATTTGTGAGAACTATAAAAGTCCTATAGCAAGATTTCACATAACGCAGATAGATGCTGGCAATTTCAAACCTTTAGCAAAGGCTACCAATGGAAGGCTTTTTAAAAAAAATCTAAACAATTATCAAATAAACTGTACATTGTTCCTTTAGCCCTCATTCAGAGAGAAATCCTGAACCCCCATCTCTAACCTCAACTTCTTAAGTAATTGATCAATGTGTCACCCAGGTCACAGACCGGATAGGCAGCACTAGAAGTTGGATGGGCAGTGTTAGCCACCTCTCCCTCCCTGTAACAAAATACCTGGGACCATCAACTTAAAAAAGATGAAAGGTTTATTTCAGCTCATGGTTTTGGAGGTTTCGGTCTGTGAGGAGTCGGCCTTGCCACTTTTGGGCCTGTGGCAAACTGCATCATAGAGGAGTGCATTGCAGAATAAAGCTCCTTGTGCCATGGTGATCAGGAAGCAAAAGAGGAATAAAAAAAAAAGAGCCCACAATCTCCTTCTCGAGGACACCGCTCCAAAGTCCTAACTCCCTCCCACTAGATCCTACCTCTGAAAGTTTCCACTTTCTCCCAATAGCACCACAGGCTGGGGATTGAGTACCCAACCCATGAGCTTTTGGGGCCATTTAAGTCCCCGCCAACAGCAGTGGCCCTGGTAGTGGTTATTTGGGGGATGGTTGGGACGCATCACGAGACACTGATGTCCAGGTCACCTGGCATGGGGACACTCACCAAACACTGTCCTGGCTGGGACAGACTCTCGGTTCAGCCAAAAGGACACCTGCGATAAGATCACTGTCATGATGCAGGGCAGGTACGTCTGGATGACGAAGTACCCGATCTTCCTCTTCAGGTGGAAATGAGCTGTCATAATGGTGTATTCACCTGCAAGCAAGCACATGGGTGCACATCAGCCTTCTAAGGCGGGGGGTCCCAGACCAGGGCTTCCTACACTAACCAGAGGCATTCAGGGAGCCCCCTTCACTTGCTCTGTCTTTGAGCTGCACCACGGTCCCTTTGTAATATTTCCATGAAAGAGAGGACCAAGGCGGAGGTATGGATTTTGTAATCGTCTTTCTAGACCTAAGTTCTTTGACCCCCCTCCTCCCAGCCTATGAAGTGCTGTTGCTGAAGGATGCTTCCCCTAGAGAAAATCAGCTTTGTGTGTTTTACTAATCCCTGGTCACAATCCGCGCTGTGGTCTGACCCGCCCCTTGCCCGTTCCTGCAAATCAGGATTTCAGGATTTAGCTTTTGCAGATAGAACTCGGGGTAGCTGGGAGCCCTGTGGCTGGACAGATCCTATTTCCCAGCTGAGAAGGTGCGAGGGAGCTGGGGCAACTGACCCCTGTCCTCCAAGGCTTCCTGCTCATCCAGCCCGGTGGAGGGCACGGATCCTGGCAGCTCCTGCCTTCCACCGCCCGCCTAGGAGACAGACGAGCATCCTCTCGTCTTGGAACTCAGGGGCGCTCCCTTGGGGATGTCCCAGTGTCTCCTCTGGATTTGCCTGGCTGTGTGGGAAGCAAGCGGGGACGTCCCCCTCTTCGCAGACAATGATGCGGTCCTGACGGTGAACTGGTAAGGAGTGGAGGTGGGCGGGCCTCGGCGTGGGCAGGGACGGGGCTGCCTTGGGACCAGTCTCCTTGCTACTTGCATGCACATCTCCCTGCAGAGATGGGAAGCGTGCTTTGGGAAGTGGAGGCTGAGTTGAGTTAACCGGAGGACAACACATTTTGTTGAGCTGCATGGAACGGCCAGTGTGTGGCCTGGGGGCTGGGCGGTGATACGGACCCCAGGGGAGGTCTCCTCTCTCTATGAGCGGAGTGGTCTGGGCGCCACAAGGGACAGAGGGCAGAGTGCTGGTATGTGGGGGGCTGATGGTTGCTTGCTAAGCTCCCTCGAGCACGGCCAGTGTGGATCCCCCGCCCCCCGAGTGTCTTCATCTATGACATGTCCTATGTCAAGAGGCAAAGGAACCAGGAATGTGAAATGTGCTAACATCTATCGGCTTAGAGAAAGGAGCTAAATTTCTCAGCAGTGCCCGAGATGGCCGTGGCGCAGTGGTGGGGTACACGGTTCCCCCAGCCCCAGGGCAGGTGAGAGGGGTCAAGTGTGCTCGCTCTAACATGCAAAAAGAAAACAGAGATAAAGACAGAGTGGGGGCATGTTTAGTAGCAAGGACTGGATATTTAATATGGTCCAATTTTGTGTCTCCTTAACACCTGAAGATTGTCCATCTCCTTCTTTATAGTATGGTTTTAAATTCCTCTCTTACTTTTTTATTCTTCCTCTCCTGCTTTGATTTACTTTTTAGTTGGAGGTAGTAAAATCAGGAAGTGCTTTAGGAACAAACGGTGTTTTTTTTCAGAATGCAAGTGAGGGAAGAAACCTCAGTTATACATTTTTTAAAAAAAATACTTTCATTGGTGTATTGTAATTATACATCATAGGAAGGTTCAAAGTGATAACAAACATACATCTGTATGCAGAAGAATAAAATAAGTTGTAAATTTTCAAAGAGCTATTTGAAATAAACCCAAGTGCTACCACCCTCTACCGACACCACAATTCTTTACTCCAAATTGCCGCTACGCCGCCTTTTCGCTCATTTCCATACAATCAGGTGATTCCTGCTTCCTCTCCCTGAAGCATGACAGCCAAATGGTGATCCTCCGGGGGTCTCTTCCTTCCCTCATGGCTGCCCGGGGCACAGGGGCTACCAGCTGGCAGGGTATACGCAGGTAGCGGGGACAGAGCCCAAAGCCTGTGTGTGCTCCTGCAGGCTGCAACGCTGAGAACTCATTCTGCAACCTGGGATCACGCCGCCCTTTAGGTTTGCGTTTCCTCCGCTGTCTGGAAAGACTCTGTAGCCTGAGATCCGTTCCACCCTCGGTGCGGCCCTGTGACCACTAGGGCTGGGCCTGCCCTTGGCCAGGAGACCTCTGACCCCAGAGGACAAAGTGTGCTATTCCTTTGCCCCCCACCCACCCACTTTGTTCAGAGAACCAGTCTCTGGGGGGCAGGGGGCTCTAGCCAGCTCCCACTTTGGGGATTAGGAGTGTCTGCTTTCTCTTGGTACTGACTCCTTTTCTGCTGCTTGGTGATGCTTTCCTAGCCTGACCGCGGGGAACTGTCTGATGAACCATCTGTCGGAGCAGGAGGCAGGGGGTCAGGCCCCGGGAGCAGCTGAGGAAGCTGTTGCCTTTCCTGCAGAGACCCTGGGCCTCAGAGCGCTGGCAGGGTGTTATGTAAGCAGGCAGTCTCCTCCGGCGGGGCCTGCTCACCCACTTGCAAATGCACTGCAGATTAATGCCTGGCATCCCTTAATGCCCCAGGACGCTGCAGCTGGTGCCTCTGTGTGCGGCTGCAGGGAGGGGCCGGATGGGGAGCCCTCCCCTCAGCCCAGACTCCCGCACAACAGCTGGGCCACTAAGCACGGCGCAGCTGGCCAGGGCTGACGTGCAGGCGCCCGCTCTCCGGTGTGGACCCTGCGGAGTGGGACGGGGAGCCAGGAGCCCCCCGAGGGCCCGGTCCTGCGGGTCCCCTCTTGCATCCCGAGGGCATCCTCACCTGTGCTGGTGGTGATGTTCTCCGTGCCCACCGTCTGCCCCATGAGGTGGTACTGGTTCAGTCTGGAGCCGTCCTCTGCCACCACCACAGACTTGCTGGAGCCGTTGGTCCAGACGTAGACCACTTCAGAATTCGGGTAGGCGTCTGTGGGGGAGGGAGCAGAAAAGTGTCAGGAGCACGGAATCGTCCCCAGTCCGGGAAATACGAGGATGTGGGTGCAAGACAGAGAGAGAAATGACTTGGAGACTTGGAAAGTGAGCGTCAAAGGCACTAACAAGCACAGAGGGCGACCAGGGCTCGGATCCGCCCATTTCCCAGAGTCTGGTGCTCACCGGAGGCTGCCTCATGTGCAGGTCCTCTTTAATGCAACAAGAGAGAGCGCGGCGGCCCTGAGGGCAGAGTGCCTGTGTCCCCTGCAGCTCCATGAGCTTCGAAAATTACCTATTCTCCGTGCCTCAGTCTTCTTCTGCAGAGCGGGGTGATAAAAGCACCTAACTGGGAGGGCTCTGCTATGACACGTGACCTACAGAGCGACATGTGTGCATGGGACACCCACCACATCCTCTGTACCTTCCTCTCAGCCAGGGAGCGTCCCCTCCGTGCCATCCTGGGGCGGGGCAGGAAGGTCCTGCACTCCAGGGTGTCAGACCAACAAACATGTCAGTCACCTTACCTGGCAAAACAAAGACCCTGTGCAGGAGGATGACAGTGCTGGGACTTAGAACTGAGGGATTATTCTAGATCATCCCAGGGAGCCTAGAATCTACTCTTACCACAAGGCAGAACAAGTTCTCCAGCCAGAGCCAGGAGAGAGGGAAGGCGGGAAGAGGCTGCCGCCCTGGCCGCTGCTGGTTTGGAAGCTGGAGGAAGAAGCTGGGGCCAGTTCCCACCCGCCGGGCGACAGCCAGCGGCCAGTGAACCTGAGGACCCTGCCGCCACCGGGACCTGAGTCCTGCCCCCACCTGAGTGACCTTGGGAGACCCAGAGACGCCGCCAGGCCCACAGACCTTCCAGCTTCCAGGACCATGAGGCGACAGGCATTGTCTTCAGTGGTAACATCTGTGACCATTGTCACAGCAGCCACAGAGAACTGAAACAGGTAGGCTGGGAGCCAAAGAAGAAAAGTCCCCACCCTCCAGGCGCTGACATTCTGGGGTTGAGAGACAAATGTCACCCGTAAAACATGCCCTGGTGTCAACTGTCAGCGAATGCGGTGAAGAGATGCAGGCTCTGAACCAGGAAGGGACTCCATTTTGTTTTGTTTTGTTTTGTTTTGGTGCTGGACATTGTACCCGGGGGACATTCTCCCTCTGAGTGGCACCCCCTGCCAGCCTATTTACTTATTAACTTATTTATTTAGAAGCAGGGTCTCACTAAGTTGCTGAGGGTCTCACTAAGTTGTCTGGAAGAGAAGTCATTGCAAAGGAGATGGTCCAATAACACCTAACTTAGGAAGTCCAAGGACTGCTCAGGAAGCTGGCCATCTAGCCCTCGGGATCCTAGAAGACTGTCCCGGGCAAAGGGAACGGGGCGTCCTGAAGCAGGAGCATGTCTGAGATGCCCGAGGGGAGCCGGGCATGCAGGGAAGGCCTCGGGAGGGAGACCAGACAGAACAGGGTCTCTCATGAAGCCCCAAGGTCTCAGTCCTAGGAATGTTCCAACCAAACAGACACAGGTGCGATAAAATAGGCTGAGATTCTTAATCCAGAGTGTACGCGTATTACTATATTGGTATTAGCACACAAGTGCTGTTATAAGTATAGTATTACTACGTTATAACTGCTATATAATTATTACATATTATAATTGGTCTATAATTATAATACATGTTAGATACCATATTTAAGTTTTGGTAGGTGTTCCACATCTCATAATAACGAGACAACATGGATGAAGGCATCTGATTTTCCCTCTGAGCCCAGACACTGGACAGAGGGCTGAGCCAGTAAGAGATGGGTTTCTACTTAGGCAGCAAAGGGATCACGTGGCTGAGCGCATCGGGGGAACAGAACACACAGGGGAAGAGGTAGGCATGGGGAGACAATATTAACATCACCCAGGTGAGAGAGACCATGGTGGCCAGGCATGGGGGAAAATTAGAAAGCAGGGATGCATTTTATTTTATTTTATTTTTATTTTTATTTTTATTTTTGCAGAACTGGGGATGGAACCCAGGGGCATTCTACCTCCGAGCTACACTCCCAGGCCTATTTTTTATTCTTTATTTTGAAAGAGGGTCTCACTGAGTTACAGAGGGCCTCACTAAGTAGCTGAGGTTGGCTGCCAACTCGATAGCCTCCTGTCTCAGCCTCCCAAGTACTGGGATTACAAACATGCGCCACCACGCTGTTTGATTTTTTTAAACCTAAACCTTTTTTTAAACTATCATTTTTTTTAAACCTAAACCTTTTTTTAAACTATCATCCAAACAATTGGACGTGAGCATGGAGAGGAAGAACGCCCTTCGTTATATGACCTGTTTGGGGTGGCAAACTCCACAGGGTAGCTTGTGCGTGGGAGGCAGAGGTCTTTGAGGGCGAGGGGCGGCTGGGGTGGCTGGCCAGACAGGGTCAACAATGCAGGTGGCAAGTTTACCAGAATGGTCCCAGCATGCAGACGTCCCCTGAGCCCTGGGCTGTGGGCTCACCTGGGGAGTTCTGGTGCAGGTGGGAAGAGGTGAGGCATGGCGCTCACCCCGGGCACTCAGGGTCTAAGTTTGGGGAGATGCAGAGGGCAGAGCAGCAAGCAGCTGGCGCATTAAGAGGGCCCAAAAGCTGTCCTGGGGGCTGCAGCCCATGATGGCCCAGGGGTGGCTGGAGTCCAGCAACAGCAGCTCGTAGGGGCTTCTGCAAGCCCCGTCAGGTAAACTGAGGCACCTGCTCCCCAGTCCAGTCCAAGAGCCTGCTCAGATGCCACACGGAATTCCTACAACCTCAGTCACTGAGTGATAGATTGCTTGGCTTTGCCCATTTCTTTTCTGCAAAATCTGTTTGTGGTTTTATTTGTGTGTATGTACATGTGGTCCCGGGGATTGAACCCAGGGGCATTCTACCCAGCCTTTTTTATTTGTTTGCTTTGAAACAGGGTTTCATTAGGTTGCTGAGAGTCTCTCTATGTTGCTGAGGCTGGCCTTGAACGTGTATGTGATCCTCCTGTCTCAGCCTCTTAAACACTGGGATTACAAGCATGTACCACCATGCCTGGCTGTTTGTGTCTTTTTTTTGTTTATAATCATTTGATTAGTATGTTGCCATTATAGATTCTGATGCAATCCTTTTTGCTGTATGTGTTGCAAATCTCTGCTTCAGGTGGGTAGCTGTTTCGTTTTGTTCATGAAGTTATTTGAGGCAGGATAAATATTAAGTTTAACAAAATCAAATCTGTCAAGTTCCAATCTTTTAAGTTCCAGTTTACTCTTGGTGCTTCCCATTTCCAAAGATTCCTCCCTAGTACTCAGACTTGCATTAGGAAAGTTTTCCCAAGCTGTCAGTCACAGCTGGCTTCTGTGTGCATTTCTGTACCTAAGAATCCTATACCAACTTCCCAGGCAGGAATCCGGGGTGACCTCCCCTGCAGGACCTGACGGCCATGTAAGACAGCACCCTGAGCGGGCTTTCTCTTCTCCTGGATCTCCGTCGTCCCCTCTCCCAACCCCTGGGTTGGGCTCAGAGAACCCACAGCTGAAGGGTCAGGTGTCACTTTCTCCTCCCTCAGGGTCCTGGCTCTTCCTAGCCCGGTGTCCATCCAGATACCTGTGACAATCGGCTTATTAAGATTCATTAAAAACAAAACCCAAGCCGGGTGTGGTGACATATGCTTGTACTTCCAGTACTTGGGAGGCTGAAATGGGAGGATTAAATGTTCACGGTCAGCCTCAGCAACTTGGTGAGGCCCTCTGCAACTTAATGAGACCCTGTTTTAAAAAAATAATAAAAAATAGGGTTGAGGGTGTAGCTCAGAGGTACACACACAACAAAAGCAAAAACCTTCAGGAGATTTATATTGCAAACCAATGGACTGATACACTACAGGTTATAGACCGGGAAACATGACAACTGACATTGAGTCTCTTTCATCATAAATATGAACGAATATGATGTGTCTCCTCTTCTGTTCAGGTCTTCTATATTGAAATGTCTATCAATAAAGTTATATCAGCCATGAGTGGCGGTGTACTCAAGTACTTCCAGTACTTAGGAAGCTAAGATGGGAGGACTTCAATTGAAGGCCAGCCTCAGCAACTTAGTGAGACCCTCAGCAACTTAGCAAGACCCTGTTTCCAAATAACACATGAAAAGGGCTGGGCGTGTAGCTCCGAGGTAGAATGCCCCTGGGTTCAATCCGCAGTAGCCAAAAATAAATACACAAAGCCAGCTTACAAGGTTGCTGGACCAGGGTGAGGTCAGAGCCCTGAGAATTGGTGAAAGGATCCCAATGTTGACCTACACGTTAGTAAGTATTAAACAGAAATGAATAGAGTAGGTCCTTTGAGAGCAATCAATGAGATACCATGGAGTGCATGCTCAGCTCTTATTACAAAGGGATGCAGAGGGATACTCTTGTCAACTTCTTTTAGAAATTAGCGGGGGCATCTGTTTCCAAGTCTTAGTTGACATGGAAATGCATCTTCACCTGGACAGTCTCAGGGTTCTCCAAAGGCCAGTGTCTTCTGTTGTGATCTCCTCTGCTGGAAGCTTGGGGTGACCAAGGCATGGGGGGTGATGTTGCTCTACCCTTTAGCAAGGGGCTTTCTGAATGTCTGGTCACGGGCCCTGCTGGGCATATTCTGCAAATCTGATGGCTCCCTGAGTTCCACATAAACGGCAGTGAGATTTCTGTTTCCCATTATGGAAATGTTGCAGGACTCCCGATTTCAAGCTCTACATGAGCTTGGCAGCCACACAGTGTTCTGGCCAGGTTAGAAGTGTGGATCAGACAGAGGTCAATGCGATGCTCTCCTCCAGGCAGGGAGCAAGCCCTGCTTCCGCTGCCCCAGCCCAGTCTCCATCTCCCTGTGCACCTGTTCTGGGGTTTCTCCACAGCTCGTCTGCCTCATGCCAGAGACAGCTGCATTGTGCGGCTGGCCACCCCCAGTGGCAGCCATGGCCCCTGCTGAGGCGCCATGAACAATCCCTCTGTTCCAGTTCCCCATCCACAGGGGACTAGGAGCCGGCCCCCAGGGGAGGAGAAGGAAGATGAGCCCCACGGCCCTCAGAAGACGTGACTAGGCTGGAGAACACATCTCCCAGAGCTCGTGAAGGGGCCCAAGGCTCAGGGAAGTAGGTCGGTGACACAGAACAGATCTGCCAGCTAGGCAATGTCTGGGAATATAGACATTCATCTAAAAAGAGCTCAGAAGACAGACAGCCATGCCTCCCTCACGCCTGACTGCTGAGCAACATTGTAGAAGGAAGACAAGAAGAGCAGGGAGAAGGCTCTGCAGGGTAGGAGAGTCCGGGGGTGCAGGAAGCCAGGGTGCACAGAGGCGGGAGCCGTGGTGTCGTGGAGACACAGAGGCGGGAGTGAGTAGCAGCTGGGACACTGGCCTGCCAAGACCGGCCTGGGCATCCTCCTAGAGCAGGTTGCTTGCTGATTTCAGAGTGGGAGAGGGGTTGCACCGAGCTGCAGATGGTCCCTCTGGCTGAGCAGCAGGTGGCCAGGAAGGCACACTTGTCGGCTGCCATCAGGGAGGGTCTGGTCATCTCTGGCTGGGGAAGGGGCTGCGTCCATTACCAGAGCCTTTCTAGGCACGAGTCCTCTCCCAGCCCATCTCCACTGTTGGAGCAGGCAGGGGATTGCATAAAAAGTGCTTACCTTCCAGTAAGGATGCAATCCAATAATAATTACAGGTGGATGAAAGTTATTTGAAATCACAGTGTGGGGATGATCGGCAACACCTTAGAGTAATTTGTGTGTTTTTGCTTTTCACACTGTTGATTCTGCTGGTGTGGGTGATGCTAGTGGTGTTAATAATGACAACAGCAAGGGGCAATGTGGCCTCTGGCACGTCCGGCAGAGCACTTCAACATGACCCAGCCCGGCTCTCCTCATCCTCTCTTCCTCAAAATGGGGTGGGGATAAATAACCACTCGTGTCCATTTCTGCCCAGGCGTTGAATAAGCAACACTAATTCCTTCTCCTGGGGTCAGCGGAGTGGCATTCCATCTTTGAACTGGGGCAGCAGGAAAGGAGGCAATCAGGTTCACCATGCTATCATTTGTCATGATTTAGAGCTCTGGAAAACGTGGCCCTCGCCCTCCTGTGACGCACATCGGCAGAGCCAAGCGAGGAAACTTGAAACATTTTCACTCACAGCTGCCCTGGGAGTTCATCATCACTGCCCCTTCCTTGAGCCTTCCCTCCCTGAGGACACTGCCTGACTTTGTCCAGCATTGCAGATCCTGAGCAGGAGGTCCCCACTACATGTTCAACTCCTTAGTTTAGAAGAAGCCAGAATTTTTTTTTTTTTTTTTTACTATGAATGAAATAAGAAATAGTAATTCTAATGTTCATTACCAGAATGACCTTGAACAATTCCTTAAGCTCTAAGCCTCTGCTTTCCCATCTGTAGTTTGGGGCAAATAACATCCAACCTAAAGGTTATAATGAAGACTGAGTGTGCGTGAATATGAAGTATTTAGGGTTACCTGTCGCACTGCACATGCTTAATAGGTAGTTGCCACAGTGGGTTTAACCATATATTAAGAAGGGGTTTTTTGGTTGGTTGGTTGGTTGGTTGGTTGGTTGGTTTTTTGGTATTATGGATTGGCCCAGGGGCATTCTACCTCTGAGATAAGCCCCCAGCCCTTTTTTTAAATTTTGAAATAGGGTCTTGCTAAGTTGCCAAGGCTGTTCTGGAACCTGCGATCCTCCTGTCTTAGCTTCCCAAGTAACGGGATTAGAGGTGTGTGCCACTACACTCAGCTTAAGAAGGATTTTTACTTGGTGTCAAACCAGTCTCATGAAAACACCTTTCTACTTGAATTTACTTTTTTTTTTTTGCCACTTTCTTCCTTTCTTTCTTCCCCCCCTCTTCCCTTCCTTCCTTCTTTTTTTTTCTATCTCTCTTTTATGGTATGTGTGTGTGGCATTGGGGACTTTAATGAGGACTAGTATGTTAAGTGTAAGTATGCTAAGTGCTCTCAGCTAATCCCAGTCCTCAAGTATGCTAAGCAGGAACTTCTGACCAATGTCCTGAATTTGTTCTAATTGCCAGTCAAAAGCAGATCTAACTGTGAGAATGGCAGTCAGCCTTATTAGACAGTCTGTGTTGATATGCCCAGGAACTAATAGTCATATATGAAGTCTTTGTACTCAGCATTAACCACATATAACGTTGAAACATGCAGATTAGGTAAGTGAAATCTTTGTGATGTGCAAGTGTAAAGGATTTGAGTTCTCTCATGCCCGTGCCTCCAGCCTTCCTCTCTCTTCTAAAAACCGAGGTGGGAATGAGCACAGTTATCAGTTCACAAGACCCTGCCGCACACTGCCTGTATGATCTGCAGTCTCCTGGACGGCAAACCAAGTGAACACCTGGCAAATCAATTGCACACCGTCGATAAGAACACTCTACAGAGCATAGATGCACATAGATATGGCATCCCTAATGGTCCCTCAGATACCCAGAGGTCCTGCTTTAAACTCAACAGCTACAATTAGATCAGAGGTGGGAGGTTAGCCACATCCTTTCTCTTGTCTAGCATCAGATGAGAAGTGAGAAATGAAAGGATGGAACGAACAGATAACACAGCTGCCCTGTTATCCATGAAGCTACGGTGGGGGGTCGAGTTCACTAGATAGGAGGCCCGCCACCAGCTCAAAGTCAAATCCTTGCAAAATCACAAGGTATCTGAAGGAAGAGAGTCAAAGAAACTGTGCTTTCTGTGTCTACCAACTTTAGGAGGACTAGAGAAGGAAAGAAGGATATGGTCTGTCACTCTCCCAGCAGAAAAGGTGCTCTGCCTTGGAGAGGAGTGAGGAGGAGGTCTGGGGGCCAGGAGTTCCTAGGAGAAAATCCCTTATGCAAATGTCCTTCCCCTCATATAGCAATTTGCATTTACCTTGTGGGAAGTAATATCTTTAAAGTCATCTGGTCTTAATATAATAGAGTTACCATTGAATCATGTCCTCTTCCATCCCAGTATTCACCATTTGTATCTGGCCCCACCTGCTGTCTGCTCTTGTCATTTCCACCTCCTTTAGGGGAGTTTCTAGCTCTTGGTTTCCCCTCTACTGACAGCCATTGCAATGCATCCTTCCCTTGTTGGATAAACGTCACCCGCTCTTCTTGCTACTTTAGAAAATGCTTTCATATCTATAGCCCTTCCCGTTTAGCTTGTAATGCTATCCTGGCGTTTTCCCCCAAATGAGGCTTCTCTCTTTTTGAAATGTATTCTTAATTGATAAATAATAATTGTGTGTATCTATGGTGTACAATGTGATGCTTCAAGCTATATATACATTAGAGAAAGATTCATTTGAGCTAATTAACACATCCATCACCTCACTAATTTATCATTTTGTTTGCATGTGATGAGAACACTAAAAGCCAATTTTAGCAACTTTATAAGCATACGTTATCACCAACTGCAGTCTACATTCTTTGGGACAGACCACTACATTTTATTCCAGCAGGTTAAGTGGACTTTGCACTCTTTTACAAACATATCATCCTTCTGTGACTGGCTCATTTCACTTGAGGTATCTCATTTTGTTGAACACCCCAACTAAAAGTGGTTATCTGTGTGTTTCCCTTATTTCTATTACACCCCCTTCTAGGTTCAGTTCAAAACATGATCCCGATGATGCACTTGCTTGTCAGTGAATCCTAAATGACTTTCAGGTACCCAGTTATCTAAGTGTGTACTCATCAGCTCCTTGGGAGGAGATCGGGACCACACCTGTGGGTTCCGTGCCATACCTAGCAGAGTGCTACCTATTTACCATGCTGCTATAGGCTGGATGGTTGCATGGTCCCAAAACATATATGTTGGAATAGAATCATAGTTGGATGCAGTGGCACTTGCTTCTGATCCCAGTACTTGGGAGGCTGAGATAAGAGCATCAAAGGTCCATGGCCAGTGTGTGGAAACTTAGTGAGACCCTGTTTCAAAATAAAAAATAAAATAGGGCATGGGGTTTAGCATAGAGTTTGAACAGCCCTGGATCAATCTCTAGTACCACAGAAAAGAAAAACAAACAAAAAATAAAGAAAAGAAACAAAATAGTAAATGTGACGATATCAGCAAGTAAATGTGATGGTACCAGGAGGTGGATCTTTAGGAGTTGACCAGGAATGCAGGTGGAGTCCTCGTGGACGGCATTAGTGCCCTGATCAAGAGGCTCCACATTGGTCTCTCACCCCTTCTTCCATTGAGGTTAGAGTACAAAGGCAGCCCCTACAAAGAGGAATCAGCCCTCCCCAGACACCAAACCTGCCTGCTGCTTGATAGCGGGCTTTTCAACTTCACAACTGTGAGGAATGAATTCATATTGTTTATAAGAACCCAAATTATGAGGTTTATCTATTTTAGCAGGCTAGACTAAGACCCGTAGTCAAAGTATCCCTTTAGTAGTAATTGTCTTGGTCCATCCCGGCACCTTCTCATTGTGTCTTCTCATGACTGAAGGACTAAGAAGGCTCTCTGGGTCAATTTTCTCAGGGCACGAATGAGCCTTATTCATGAAGACTCCACCCGCAGGACCTTATTACGTCCTGATGGACCCATCTGCCAACACCATCCCACTGAGGATTCACCTTCCACACATGAATTTGGGTGGGACACAAACATTCAGACCATGGCAGTAACCAAGGTAAACTAATGCATCAATGTGATTGTTAAAACCATGTAAACTCAGGCACAATACAGAAAAAAGTTCAGACCTCATAGACCATGACATATTCGTATCAGACTTTCAGAAACCTGTGTTCTGGATCACACAGACTCATGCTGAGTTACTATATACTGGGAATGGCGAATGTAATGGTAGAGTCATACTTCCATGCGTGTGAATGGACTAATAGCTCACTACATGTGTGAATGGACTTATGACTAACTACAGTGAGAGTTACCCCTGCTTTCCTGAAATCCCCCCCACACTTGATTTCCACCAAAGAAGCCTTCAGTTCTAATTTAGGATATATTTTTTATGAATCCAGATATTATCTCATGACTTAATCCAATATTAAATACATTGTTCCACAAACACAAAAATTAGGACTTTCCCCCTCTTTTTCAGTTTCGATGTGTTTAAGCACTTGCTTTCAAATGGAAGCCATGTCTTTAAGAAATTTCCTTACAGGCTCTGAAGTATCTTTCTATAAGCTAGGGCTAATTTCAACATTTGTCTGAGTTCTTGAATCTAGAGGCGGCAATAACAGGAATGTCTGTTAATTTGCTTTTGCATTAGAGAAACCGGAGCATGTGGCTCATTAGGATAACGACGTATTTGCATTCCTTTGTCTCCTAATAGCAGAGAACTGTTGAATTGGGAAATTTGAAACTCATTATACTATCACACTGGGCCTTTGCATACTCAGATGCCAGTGGTATAAGGGAGCAAGTTGGAAAAGCACCTATTTTTAGTAAATCTAAAAGATGAAAGACAAGTAAGAACACTTAGTTGAGTAGCATTTCTTCTGTGAAAATTAGCATGTCCTGAGCTGAATCCCTATAAGCTGAAAAAATGTGATGTTTGTACAGTTTTTCTAGCCCTTGATCAATTGTGTAAAACATGGTATATGAATCAAAGCCTTCTAATTGTTTTTTCATATTATGTTAATGATATAAACAGCAAATATACACAAATGATCAACAGTTGAATAAACTGAAATCCATTTTTAAAATATCAGGCAAGACTTGGTGGTGCAGGCATGATAGTTTAAAATTTTCTACTGAGATCAAGAAGTGTTCCTCTTAGCTTTATTCTATGTGATATTGAGCTTGTTTAATGTCATTGATTGTATAAAGTGAGAAGATTCCATCGGATGACTATTTTCACTTCTCATGTGATAAAGGCTTGGATCTCTGTTGAGTATCGAGTATGATCTAATCTAGCAATTAGATCATCTCAGGTTGTCACATGTTTTCTGTACCAAAAATTGCCTTTGAGTTTCCTACCCTGCATACCAGTGCCATTAAATATGGGTAGCACCCTGACTTGAATTAATTTAACCAAGTATAGTGGTTTGGTTTGGAATGTCCCTCTATCCCTCATGGAAACAAGGTAGCAATGCTAAAAGTGGGGCTTGGTTGTTAAGGGGGGTCCCTGGGGCTGTGGCCTTGGGATTATACAAGGTCTCTCTGCCCCCTGTGCTCGCTCTGCTTCCTGCCTCCGTGATGTGAGAGCAGAGCTTGGTTCATGCTCTCTCCCTCTCTCTGCTTCCTGCTGCCATGTCCTGAGCTTCAGACCCTGGCCTCATGAGACTGAATCTCAGAATCTGAGCAAAGAAATCTTCCTTCCTCTATGGTGCCTGGTCAAATAGTTTGGATTCTAGCACTGAGACAATTGACTGAGACAGCAACGGCCACGGCAACACCGAGGTACGGCAAAAGACAATCTTTAGCTTCAGTGTTTTATTCTTGATCAAATCAAAGCATACTATTCCTCTACTGAGAATGGCAGAATTTAAAATTATACACCTGATTTTCCTCTGGGGACCTGAACCACTAATCTTCCTTCAGGGGTGTGAATCAGTAATTCTCTCCCCCCAAAAAAATGCTTTTGAGATCTTAAGCAGGATTTTTAGACTACATAATGATGTCCCCAGCCACCCCGTAGGAGCGAGTAACTTAAATAATTCCTGGCAACAGTGCCTTTCCACTATACCATCTCCCCATTAGAGCATTTAATATCATAATTTGAAAAAACAGTTATTTCTGTCCAACTTTATGTTTGGCTCAGCACACATACTCATTTCCCTTAATTCCAAAAATCTCTTTGGAATGGCAGAAGTAATATAAAATAAAACCACTAGAGGCAAAGGAGCTCCTTCCAGCAAAGGCAGCATGGCTGTGATGAGGTCACAACTACTAACTTTGCACATCCAGTGAAACATTCCTCCTGCTGAAGGCCCTGGAGAGTGACTAAGTGTGGCAGAAACCTGGGAAGAGGGGTGCATGAAAAAAAAGAACATTTTTCACTTAAAAAGCTGGAAATCAGAGCCAAGCAGTTCAGACAGGATCTCTCAGTCTTGAAGCAGTGAAGAACCCAATGAAAAGTGCAGCCATCAGAGTGACCCAGCTGAAAGCCAGGTGTAAAATCCCCAACATAAAACAGTCACAGAGAGGAAGCCCCAGGTGGGATGTGTTCCGATGTACACAATCTGTAACCACATCTTTAACTCAGTCTGTATTACGTGTCTGCATCCATGGAGCATAGACCTACCAGCCCCCCAAAGCTAAAAGAACCACCTGAAATTTCAGCTGCTGCCTACGAGGGTAAGACAGAGTTTGGAGTTTGATTTCAGCCAAATTAACTTGTTATATATCAACAAATGTATAAGGACCTGAAGGGAGGTCCTTAGGTCATCAAGAGTCCTCAGTGGGGACTTTGGGACCCAACCACTTCCTTCTTCTCTTTTTCTCTGGCTTGTGATATGAATGGCTTTACTCCTACAAGGATGTGCTTCCTCATTATGGGCCTGAAGCAATGGGGCTTACTGGTCATGGGCTGGAACCTCCAAAATGCGAGTCAGAATAAACCTTTTTTCTCTGTATCAATTGATCAGGTATTTTATTATAGTGATAGCAAGCTGACTAATACACACACACACAGAGAGAGAGAGAGAGAGAGAGAGAGAGAGAGCGCCTTAATGTGCACAGGAATACAAAGAGTACAGAAAAGGAGGAAGCAAGGAAATATGTTCCAAAAAAAGAAACAAGGTAGATCTCCTGAAATTAACCTAGGAAAATGGAGTTATATGATTTATCCAACAGTGTATTCAAAGTAATCATTGTAAAGATGTTCACTGAGGTCAGGAGAACAATTGGAACAAAGTGCAATTTCAACAAAGAGAAAGTATAAAAAGCACCAAGCAGAAATAATGGAACTGAAGACTATAATAACTGAACTGAAAATTCACTAGAGGGATCCAACAGCAGCCTGGATCAAATAGAAGAAAATGAATCGATGAACTCAAAGATGGGTCATTGGAGATCATTCAGTCAGAGGAACAAAAAAAAAAAAAAAAGAAATAGTGAAGGAAGTTTAAAGGACTTATGAGACATGAAGAGTAGACCAATAAGCACTGTGAAACCTCAGAAGGAGAAAAGAACATGAAAGCACATTCAAAGGAAAAATTACTAAAAAATTTCCAGGTCTGGGAAAAGCAAAACAAAACAAAAAAGATAAACCAGAAGCTGAAATCTAAGAAACCAAAGGGATTCCCAAATAAAATAAACCCAAAGAGACTCACATCAAGACATATTACAAACAAATTTTCAAATGTGGAAGACAGAAATTTGAAAGAGGCAAGAAAAAATGACTCGGGAACATGTAGTTGTAAGATGATGATAGGATTTTCCCATCAGAAATCTTGGGACAGAATGAAAGCTCTTTTGAAGTATTAAAAGAAGATTAGAGAGGCTAAAGGGCTTGCCCACAGTTATTAAACAAAGGATCAGGAGAGCCAGGACTCAAATCCACATAGTTTTCGTGGTTAATCTCAATGAAGACATTCTGCTTCCACAAATGAAAACTTCTCACAGCATGAGCACAAAAGAATAGTAAAAAGAAATGAGGCAGCCAGTTGCTGCGGTAATCTCAGTCCTTGGGAGGCTGAGACAGGCTGAATACCACAGGCTAAAGGCCAGTGCTGGTAACTTAGTGAAACCCTATTTCAAAATACAAAATAAATAGGGCTAGGGGTGTAGCTCAAAAGTAGAATGACCCTGGGTTCAATCCCTAGTACAAAAATAAATAAATAAAAGAAAATATATAAAATGAAAGAAAATAAATCGAAGGAAGGAAGGAAAGAAGGAAATAGTATCTTAGTTCTAACCCTTCTCCAAATATCTCAGAGCAGAAGAGGATACTGCAAATATTCATCGGAAGCCACTGTTACCATGTCCTCTGTCTGGCGTGGCTGAAATCCAGGAATGTCTACTAGAATTAGAATAAGTAGAGACCTAATCCTACTCTGCCACGTAAGCCGAGCAGGTGTCCACATTCTCATATTACAGGCGAGGGAACTAGCGTGGCCAGGAAAAAGTGCTATGCAATCACCTCGCTAGCACCCTGTCACACCTAAGATGCGCCTCAGTTCTTCTCCATGAACGTGGAGTCACACACAAACGCATATCCACGGCTCTTACTGGTGAAAACAACTTACAGCTGCCGAATTTCAGCGGGCAAGCGTGGGCATCCATCGGGAAGTCCTCCAGCTGCATGGGGCACTCGGCAGAGATGGTCAAGCTGAAAAATAAGGAGATCAGACCTGTCAGTGGCTCCTGATGCCCAGCTACCAAGCAACCACTTTGTCACTCTGTCCCAGAAAGCCATATGAAGTACTTATTTAATGTGGGTGTGTGCGCGTACCCAGGGACATAGTCCTCTGAGCTACACACCCAGCCCTAGTTTACTTTAGCTTTTTGTTTTTGAAACAGGGTCTCATGAAGTTACCAGTGTCCTCACTAAGTTGCTGAGGCTGGCCATGAACCTGCAATCCTCCTGTCTCAGCCTCCCAAGTACTGGGGTTACAAGCGTGTGCCACCATGGCTGGCTTAATTAATCATTTATGGAATTGTTTAGACTATCCTCACAAAATTACATACGTGTGTGTTACTGGCATGTAACATTCAGAGATAAGGCTTAAATCAAATCTGCTCAGGAGTTGTTATGTGTGTATGTATGTGTATACATATGTTACTGTTTATAAATAATGTAAGATGCCCTTAAACATTGTTTTTTTTTCACCCATGATCTATCACTATCTAGAAAGCTTTCCTTGACAAAACTGTAAATATATATGTTTTCTAAAACAGTTCACGAGCCCAGATCATGTGCATGTAGGGTAAACTCACAGTCAGATTTTTACCAGACCTGGTATACTCGTGTTTAATAGGGCTGCTTAAAATGGTACTGTGAGAGAACTTGCGTTACAATTACAATGTTCTGGCCCGACCTGCTGATTAGGAACTTCTGTAACTCAAACCTAGTCTTCCACGTCACAGCATCACCAGACACGATCCCTGTCACAGCAACTACGGTTCCGATGGCGTGGACACGCGCTGGTGTGCACCAGGTCCTGTGCTAAACGCTTCACTTGTGTCCAGACACACGTCACTGCAGCCTAGTGAGATCAAGGCTGCTGCCCTTGCAGTATGTGAAGGAGAAAAGTGGGTGCGGAGACAAAGGGATCAGGCCCAGCATGCAGAGCGGCAGTGGCGGGGACCTCAGAGGCTCCCTGGTGGGAGCGGCTCGGCCACACTCTGCTGAGGACCAGGCAAGTGAATCTGAATCAGCTGAGCCGCCCTGCCAGGTGCTCGAGTGTGCTCCCCGAAGGTGCATGTTCTGGAAGCCCGGTCCCCGGTACAGCAGCGTTTAAGAGGTGGGAATTCGGGGAAGATGTGTAGGTCCCCAGGAAGGGACTGCTGCTACTCCTGCAGGACCCCAGTTAGTTCCTGGAGAATGGGTTTTTATGCAAAGTGAAATCCTGGCCCCTCAGTCCTTCGCCCTTCCATCTCACCATGGGATCCCTTCTGCACCTTATCCACCATTGAGATGCAGCTCCACGAGGACCTCACAGAACCGTGAGCTAAACCAGCCTTTTTTTTATATACATTACCCAGTGTTGGGTACTTTGTTATAGTAACAATAAATGAACTAAGGCAAGAGCTAATTCTCTACAGACTTTTTAACTAATTAGGTAAAAACCTAGATTTGATTGGGCTTATTTTTGTTTCTCGTTTTTCTTTCCATTGTTTAAAAGGTGAAATCATATAAAATGAAATCAAACTGCAGAATGTTCAACTTCAAATGCATGCCTTACTTCTGCTTTTAGAGCAAGTTATAATTCAATGCTATACTAGCACCATGATCAATACCTTGTTATACCAAGTCTGTGCGCCCAGGTTGAAAGTCAAAATGTAAAAGCATCCATTAGTGCCTTTACTAACTCCTTTTATTAAAGTAGATTAACCTGCTGCTACTAAACGTGGCCCCCATTCACACTTGCTGACTGCAGGATGAATGGACTAGCATACGCATCGGTGGAGGGGAATGTGTGCTCATCGGAGAGAAGGCTCCCTGTCCCTCCTGCTCTGGTGGATGGGTGGACAAGTACAGTCCCCCAGGGCCGGAGCAGGTCGGCCAGGGTCTGGAATGCAGGCGGACAAGAACACCCTTGAAAGTCTCGAGCTGAGGCAAGGAGGTGGTTTTCAAAATGGTTTTCTGTGTATATTCATAAAATATGGGAAAACAGAGAAAAAGGCCTAAACAAGAACATTATAAACATCTACCATTTCACTTTGGACTTCACTTGGTACACGCAGCCCAGAGCTTTCCCATATATTTATATATATTAGGAAATATAAAAAATATATATATTTTCCCTCTATATTCCTGATATTTAAAATGCAGACTTCTTTATACTTGACACTAGAGCAGAAGTATCTTCACATCACTAAAATCTATATAACCCTAACTTTGAGAAGCTAAGTTTTTATTTCTAGTATTCAGGTGTGTGTGTATGTGTGTATGTGTGTGAAAACCAATAAGCTGTTATTATATGTATACATTATTCTATAAGATTAATAATAGACTATGGATCTCTTGAATCTTAAACTATGAAAAGGGGATATTACAAGACTCTGAAGTGGTAAGGTAAATGGAGACTTCCTTATTATAAGTAGGAAACTTGGGAGTTAGGAAGCACAGCCTGTGCGGAGGATATTCGGCCAATAAACATGAAATAACGTTGCTGTGTATGGCCTCCAGTGAACCTAGGCAATGGGTTATGCAAAAACAATAACGAAGAGAATTTAAAAGATTCCAAATGTGTTCTAGAGGATAAAATCACAAATGAGCTCAGAATACTTAGAATCCCCTTAAGAAGCAAAACATTCATAGGAAAATAGAAAGTCTATACACAGCTATAATAGCAGGGACAAAGCAAGAATTGTGAAAATGAGCACACACTGTTGTAAAGTTCTTCGTGTGGGCTCCTTGCCTCTGTTCTCACGATTTATGGACACAGGTGTGTCAGAACACCCAGAAGCCATCAATGGGCCAACTTGTGTTGGGGTGGGAGGCAGGGAGGATGGTTTGGGTGATTCTGCATTAGCCCAGGTGCATTTCTACCAGCAGACCCTGCTCTAAGGCCCCTCTAAAGATGTTAGTAGCTTCACAGGTCCATCCCCCCACCAGGTAGAAGTGGGGATGGCCCAGGCACTGCCAAACCTGCCAGCAACCTTCCCTGAGCTTCCAACCCAAGCAAACACCCAGTGTCCCACCATGCCCCCAGGCGGCTAGGAAGCCAGGTCTGTTGGCTGGGCTCCTGACTGCCTGGTAAATCTTGGTTAGCTCCCCGCTCTCCTGCTCTGCCTCCATCCCATCCCATCCCAGATCCGGACCCTTTGATGCCTGTCCGTATCCTAGGGAACGGGAGCCCTTCCCTTGGCATCTGTCTTCTCCAGACTCATTCCTCCTCCTCACTTGGCAAGGACCAGGGGCTAATAGGAGAACCAGCACCCCCTTTCTACCTTAGTGGGATTTCTTCCAACTGTTTGACTCTGAGAGCCACTCATCTTTAGAAAATCACTGCACTCGCAACATTTAAAGGTGGCATTCTGACAAGGGAGGTACAGCAGGGAGTCTGCTTTTAGCTGAGTCTGTGTGTGTGTGTGTGTGTGTGTGTGTGTGTGTGTGTGTGTGTGTACACAGGCCGGGGAATATATGCAAAGACAGGTGGATAGAAATTAGCTGACCTATATAAAAAAAAAACCTTTAAAAATGCTTTAAATGTTTAAAGTGGTTCCAGTAAAGACACAAAAAAGACAGCGATTTTTACAATTACCATCTCAATAACTTCTATCATTACAGCCCCATCGACTACTCCTCTATTTTTATAGAGCTCCTTAGAATACGAATTCCAAACCTCACAAAGGTATACTTGGTCTATAACACTGTCTCTCCTCTAACAAACGAAATAATTATTCAGTTAAATCCCCCAATAGCAACCATTTCAGCTTCAGTAAGAGAATACATTTAAATATTTTATGCCTTTAAGCATCCCAACAATGACCTATGCTTATATCTCTAGATAAGAGGGAACTTGTATTCATAGGGTCTTTGAAATGTAGGTGCCTTGATGTATGACCGATCTCGCACAGCATCAGACCAAAGATCTCTAGGAATGGTTAACTGCCATTGCTCATAAGAGCCTGCCAGGTCACTGACTCCAAATCTTAGCTTTTCAGTTGAAGAAAATGAAGCCAAAAGGCTAAGGAACTTTGCCCCTGGCAAAAGTTCACTAAATTACTGGTAGAGCAGGATTCAATTATTTTTCCAATCATCCAATTCATGTTTTACTTCCAATTTCTAAGACAATTTAAACATTTGCATACCGAAGCCTATGTCCCATTTCTGAACAACATCTTAATTTTAGGGTAAGGAAAAGGGTGTGTTTTGTAGGGTAAGATCATAATCCTATTTGAGATCGTAGGAACTTAGACTCACTAGAGGGCTGTCTGCTTGACCACAGCCAGCAGCTCCCAGATGGGAACCCTGAAGATTGGTAAAATTGCCTTGTTCTAGGGTAGCTTTGTCATTTATTAACCATGTGACCTTTGTAAAACTGCCTAACTCCTCTCCTCCAGTCTTCTTATTTGAAAGAGAAAGATAATAATAGCTGCTTTCATACTCAGAAAAGAATAGTTGACAGGTATATAAAATGGGCTCAATGCCTTTGGCCAAGACCAGAACTTCAACGACAATGAGATAATTGAAGAAAGTCTCAAGGTGGTCATGGTGACACACACCTGTAATCCAGGTACTTGGGAGGCTGAGACAGGAAGATCACAGATTTGAGGCTAGCATTAGCAACTGTCTGGAGACCTTCTTTGAAAATAAGAAATAAAATAGGGCTGGGGATGCACCTCAGAGGTAGAATGCCCCTGGGTTCAATTTCTAGCGTCAAAAGAAAAAAAAGAGTCTTCAGGTTCCTAGTGGATAATCTCTTCTGATCTGAGAGTTCCTCATTCTTATGGAAATACTGCAAAAATCAAACAAACAGAAAGCCTTGCAGATTGATTTAAGGCTCTTTGGATGGGAAGATTATCCTGGATTATCAATGTGGGACCAATATAATCCCTGGGGTCTTTATAAGAGAGAAAGGAGTATCAGTTTCAGAGGTGAGTAATTATGAAAGCAGAGATGGAAACTTCCAGAAGGAACACAAACCTACAATCTCTTGAACACCTTATGAGGTCCTCTTTGGGCCCCTGACTGCCAGAACTATGTGCAATAAAATGTGTTCATTTGAGTAAATACACTCATGACAATTTGTTATAGCGTCAACCGTTAACTAATACAAATGTTGGTACCTGGCAGATGGGCACTATGATAACAAATTCCTGAGAATGTTGGCTTTGGAATTTGGCAGGGGTCAGAGGCTAGAAGGATTTTTGAGATGTGATAGAAAAAGACCACATCGCTCTGAATGGGAGGACTTACACACCAGTAAGGAACAGGTAGAGAGAAGCTATAGCTTCTCAGAGAACAGGTAAAATGGCCATAAACACACTGTTGAGAGGAATATGGGTATCAAAGGGCCCACCAGTGAGGCTCTGGGGGAAATACAGGCATGTTAGTGGAACTATAAGAAAGAAGGTCCTTGTAACAGAGTGGCAGAAATCTTGCCTGAATTCTGCCAACAGCCACGTGGAGCGTGGAACTTATGAGATTGTAGTTAGCTAAAGAATGGCCCTGGACATTAGAAGACCCCAATCCGTGGACCATGGAAGTGCTACCTCACCTGGAAAAGGGGTCTCTGTGGATGGGGATTAGTTAAGGGTCTTGAGATGGGGAAGTCCTTCAGGTGGGCCCTAAATGTGATCACAAGAGATCTTACTCAAAAGAAGCCAAGGGAGAGTATAAGCACAGATGGAGAGATGTGAGATGCTGGGCTGGGTTGGAAGATGGAGGCAGGACCCCCAGCCAACCCATGTAGGACGTGTGGTGTAGGAAACAGACCACCACTCCTTCCCAGAGCCCCTGGCAGGAGTACAGCCCGGCCAGTGTCTCCATGTGGCCCAGAGAAGCTCACTTCAGAGTCACAGCCCCTGGAGGGTTAAGAGCATGAATTTGGGCTTTTTTTATGCCACCAGGTTTGTGGTCATTTGTTATAGCATCACAGCAAACTATCACAATGATGAGATTGTACACCCAGGTGAGAAGATTTCCACACGAGTGTTGAAGTTGTGGCCTGCTTTCCTCCTGCTTCTTATAGTAAAATGTAAGCAGGGGGCGGGGAATTGCTAATAACAACAAATATCCTGTTTTGATAATATTTGGACAACTCTCAGCTTGTCCACATTGCAAATAAGACTATAATAATGATCTTCACTGCCACGATAGCAGGGTCTTTAAAGAAAGCCAAGCTAGTACTTGGGAGGCTGAGACAGGAAGATCGCAGGTTCGAGGCCAGTGCACAGTATATTAATGAGATCCTGTTTCAAAATTTAAAAACGTGGTGGGTGTGTAGTTAAAGATAGAATCCCTCTGCGTTCAATTCCCAGTACGTGAGAGTGAGTGAGTGAGTGTGTGTTTGAGAGAGAGAGAGAGAGAGAGAGAAAGAGGGGGGAGGAGAGAGATAACATCACACCAAGGGTGTGGTAAGACAACCTCAGAAAGATCTGGAGGTTACAGTACTGGGCTGCACATGGAACTTTTGGAGAAAATTAGATTTGTGGCTCATAGTCCCATCAGCCATGTAAGCAGAAGCCAGGAATGGAGAGAGCTTGCCCATGGAAGACAGATAGAGGAACCTCTTGTCTGATGGCATAAATCAGAGGCAAGAGGCTCCAGAGAGTCTCTACAATATCTATCTATCTATCTATCTATCTATCTATCTATCTATCTATCTATCTATCTACCTATCAATCTATCTATCCATCTATCTATACATCTATGTATCTATCTATGTATCTATGTATCCATCTATGTATCTATGTATCTATCTATCTACCTACCTACCTACCTACCTATCAATCTATCTATCCATCTATCTATGCATCCATGTATCTATCTATGTATCTATGTATCCATCTATGTATCTATGTATCTATGTATCTATGTATCTATCTATCTATCTATCTATCTATCTACCAATCTATCATCTATTTATTTATTTGTGTGATGCTGGGAATTGATCTCAGGGGCATTCTATCTCTGAACTCCACCCCCTACCCTTCTATTTTTTCAAGTCTTTATCTGGAAACAGGGTCTCACTAAGTTGCCGAGGGCCTCACTAAGTTGCCCAGGCTGGCCACCAACCTGCGATCCTCCTGCCTCAGCCTCCCAGGTACTGGGTGTGCACCACCATGCCTGGCTTGACAATTTTATATCAGCAGAAACACTGTCAACTAGGATTGAAAGAAACAAGAGACCAAAATGAAAGAAGGCTGCCAAATTTCCAGCACTCCATGGGCTGAGCATCCTTGCCTAGAACCCTAACCAGAATTGAGAATAATATTTTGAAGAGGAGTGAGTTTGGAAGCTCAATGAACTCTATTAAAAATGAACTTTGTTTTTTTAACATAAACCTCAATGAGTCAAAACAGCAGGTGTTTGAGCCCAAGGCAACAGCAGAGCTGATCGTACCCTTTGTCCTGGCGTGACGTGCGTGCCGGGTGTGGGCTGTGATGGTTGAGGATCTGCTGCGGCTGGGCTCGATCGGAACCAGAACTGCAGGCCCGGGTTCTTTTGGGCACTGGCATTCGGCCTGTCCTGGTTAGTCCACCTCTTCCCCGGGGATTTTTACCTTAGCGCTAACCCTGGGCACATCCAAATCTAATGCAGGAGTTTTGCCTGTGATGAAGAAAAGCCAAGGGCTGCGTGCAGTAGGAGTGCTGGGAGAGAGAGCACTTAATAGAGAATACCAGAGAATGACAGTGCAGGGCACACTGAGACGCACTAGGACTTAACTCAGTGGAGGCCGCCTGGCGAGCGCACAGAACTTAGCATGTTGTCTGGAATGTGAAAGTCTCCCAAGGAAGATTCTACAGAAATGATCAGGTTTCACTTATACGATTGCAGAATCCCGTGATTAAAAAATATATGTTATGGAGAAAACATACATGACTTTTTAGAATTGGATCCAAATTCTACAATTTTCTCCAGGCTTGAGTTACAGATTTGATGAGCTTATTGTTTTGTTTTGCTTGTTTTTTTTGTTTTGCTTTGCGGGAGGGTACAGGGGATTGAAGCCAGGGGTGCTCCACCTCTGACCCTCAGTACCATTTCATTTTTTATGTTGAAACATGGTCTTGCTAAGTTACTGCACACTGGTGGCCTCAAACCTGCAATCTTCCTGTCTCGGCCTCTCGAATACTGGGATGACAGGCATGTGCCACTGTGACTGGCTTTTCATAAATTGCTTTAAAGATAATTAATAGATTTTATATGCCTCACTGTAATAAAGAAGTGCGGGAGCCCAACCACCAGAATCGCATTGCGTTGAAAGTTTTCACTAAGCTTTGCACTATTTATTACTATTTTTATTTCCAGCTGCTAGGAAGATGTCAGCAATTCTTATTTATGTTGGGAGAACAAGCATATGTTTGATAATTTTGGAAAACTAGGCCATTCTTTATCTAACAGAGACATAAGCTTTATTGATCTGTTTTGATTAATATGACTATTTCTTTTTTATTACTCATGTTTTCCAAGAAGACACAGCAGTGATGGATGTGAAAGTGGAAAATTTTATTTAATTTTTTATGTGTGTTCATATACCCAGCCATAAATACACCTTAGCAGATCAAATGTGGGAAAATAAACATAAGCTGAGCGATAAAAATTGCCTCAAAAGAGAAGCAGCATGAACATGATGCAAAGCGGTTTCTTTCTCAAAATGAAATTCAAAGTGTAACTTTAAGAAACGCAGGTATATTCTAAAGGATAAAGCATAAGACAACCAACAGCATTATGCAGAGGAAAGCAAACTGACGAGTCCGTGGACTCACACGGACCCAGCTTCTACTGCTCAGAATTCAGAAGCCCAGCTGGGCTTCAGAATGTATGGGGATACACACCTGTAATCCTAGTACTTAGGAGGCTGAGACAGGAGGATCACGGGTTCAAGGCTAGCCTCAGAAACCAACTTAGCCAGGCTCCCAGCAACTTCATGATACCCTGTTTTAAAATAAAATAAAATAAATAAATAAATAAAATAAAAAGAGCTGAAGATATACTGGTCCTGGGTTCAATCCCCAGTACCAAAAAGGAAGGAAGGAAGGAAGGGAGGAAGGGAGGGAGGGAGGGAGGGAGGGAGGGAGGGAGGGAGGAAGGAAGGAAGGAAGGAAGGAAGGAAGGAAGGAAGGAAGGGAGGAAGAAAAGAAACCTGGAGCCCAAATTTTCCTCTAAAGGAGATTTTCATCTTACAATTCTGTTAAGTATTGACATACCGATATAAAATATGGAGCACAATGTGTGATGTCTAGTTAAAGTTTTTAAAACTCTAGAGAAGTTAAGGTGATATCAGCTACATCAGCAAGGTAGATTCCAAAAATCTACCCATCCATAAAACAGCCAATGCCCTGGCAAAAATCAGAAGCATCAACTTTTTTTTTTTTAATTCTGGAATCTATGACAAATCTTAAAATAAGGAGAGGGATAGTTAGCAAGAAAATATATCTGAATTTCGGCAAGCAAGGTCTGTGGGCCCCCCGCTCTACCCTAAGTCTTGACAATGGCAGCCTATGTGCCTGGTGCAGGTGCAAGGACAGGAGCAAGATGAACCTTATTTCCAAACTATGTTAGCCCTTGTTGTGATGCATCTGGGGGTTCCCTAGATGTCTGATGCAAGGGCTGCTTTTGTTTTTACCTGCCCCAGAGACTTCCCAGGTGGAGGTGACTTTCTAGGTAGTATTGGTGGAAAACATTTAAAAGCAAAGGTATTTGTCCCAGCCTACAGGAGTAAGTGATAGCAGTTGGGGCAAGCAACAGACAAGCCAGAAGCAAGACAGGAAGAGGAGAGAGAAGGAGATCCCTGGAGGGAACCTGGGCTATAATTCTCCTACAAACTCTAGGGAGTCTAGGAGGCCACATGAACGCCCAGGATGAGATGCAGACTAAGAAAAGACAACCTCGAAAGCTGGGCATGGGGCAGTGCTCTTGTAATCCAAGTACTTAGTAGGCTGAGTCAGGAGGGTCACAAGTTTGAGACCAGCCTTGGCAACTTAGTGAGACTCTTTTAAAATAAAACAGGGCTTGGAGTGTAGCTCAGAGGTAGAATGTCCCTGAGTTCAAGCCCTGAACATAAATAAAAAGACTTAGGAAGACCCAAAGGTCTCATCTCCGGACGAGACTTTTCAAACACAGCACATTAAGTCTGTAATGAAGTTGTACAAGGCCTGGGTAAGCTTTATTAAAGGACTGCTGACTGAGTCATGCACACACACTCAACCTGCAAGTACTGAGTGAGTTTTTTGGATGATTTTTTTTTTCATTTGGAAGTGGTGGTTTTGGTTTTGGCTCAAGGAAATTAAAAAATCTGACCACTGAGCTTCAGAAGCAGTGGCTCCACATGACAAACAATATAGAATTCATAGCTCAAAATTAGCTCAGAAAATTCACCAAGTGGCCGGGCATGGTGGTACACCTTGATAAATCCAGTACTTGGGGAAGGTGACACAGGAGGTTCATGGGTTCAAGGCCAGACTCAGCAACTTAGCAAAATCCTGTTTCAAAGTGAAAAATAAGATAGGGCTGGGATTGTAGCTCAGAGGTAAAATGCCTTCCTCTGCATGCACACACACATACTACACACACACACACACACACACACACACACACACACACGGGGGGGGGGAAGCATTCAATAGAGCCAAACTAGCATAAAGAACATCCACTATGGAGGATATAACTTTCAGAATGATGTTATAATACCCACAATGTCAGTTTAATAAAAATTAAGAGACAACAAAGGAACAAGGACAGCCTGTTTAAAGTGAAAAGTAAAAACTTAATAAACTGTCCCTGAGGACACCACAGACATTAGACTTCCTAGCAAACAATTAAATCTGCTGTTTTACATACAAAGAGCTAAAGGAAACTTTGCACAAAGAAATAGAGGAAACATAGAGAACCATCTCTCAACAAACACAGAATTATATCAAGGAAGACATGTGTTGTGAAAAGAGTCAGAGATAAATTCTGAATGTAAAACAAACCAAAACAAAAACTGGAGGGTTTCAACAGCAGATTGAAAAAAAAAATCATCAAACTTGAAGGAGAATCAAGTAAAATTATCCAGTCTGAGGAGCAGAAAGAGAAAAGAATGAAGAAAAGTGAACAAAGTTGTAAGAGACCTCCAGGGCCCCGTCAATAGTGCCAACTGCAGCACACGGGGAGTCCCAGAGCAAGATTGAGAAGAAATACATAAAATTGTCGTTTGACACAGATGACATGATTGTTCATGTATAAAATTTAACTGAATCAACAATAATAGAAAAAAATTCCTGGAATTAGTATGCAAGTGAGATTAGATTGGTGAATACAAGATTGATATACAAAAGCCAATCATCATCTTATATATCAGAAATGAACAAATTGAGTTTTAAGTTAAAGACACAGCCAGGCATGGTAGCACATGCTTGTAATCCCAATACTTGAGAAGCTGAGACAGGAGGATCGCAGGTTCATGGCCAGCATCAGCAACTTACCAAGACCCTCTGAAACTTAGTGAAATGCTGTTTCAAAATAAAAAAAAAATAGGGCTGGGGTGGGGGAGGAAGTGTAACTCAGAGGTAGAATGCCCCTGAGTTCAATTGCTAGTACCACACTAACAAAAAAATTAGACAAAATACCACTTACATTAGCATCCAAGAATGAAATATATAGGTTCAAATCTAATTAAAGATGGAAATGATATATATGTGGAAAACTAGAAAACCCTGATGAAAGAAGTCAAATAACTAGATAAGTGGAGAGAATTTCCATGTGCATGAAAATTCAACATTGTTAAGATACCAATTTGCCCCAAACTGATCTACAAATTCAATGCAATTCCCAATAAAACCTCAGCGAATTGTTTTGTGGATTTTAAACAACTAATTTTAAAATGTATCTAGAGAGGTAGCCAGGTGTGGTGATGCACACCTGTAATCCTAGTAGTTGGGAGGTTGAGAGAGGAAGATCTCAGGTTCACAGAGAGCCTCAGCAACTTAGTCAAACTCTCAGCAACTAAGTGAGACCCAATTTCAAAATAAAAGATAAAATAGGGCTGGAGATGTAGCTCAGAAGAAGAATGCCCTTAGGTTCAAACTCCAGTAACACACACACACACACACACACACACACACACACACACACACACACACCTGGAGAGGCAAAAGACTCTAAACTGGAGAGGCAAAAGACTCTAAACAGGTGGCACAGTATCAAAGGAGAACCAAGTTGGAGACTGACAGTACCCAACTTCAAGTCTTATTATAAAGCTAGACTAAACACAACAGTGTAGAATTGGAGAAACAGTAGACAAATTGGCCAATGGGAGAGAACAGAGTTTAGAAATGGATCTACAAAATATAGTCACATTGCTGCTATGTAACAGAGTCAAAGGCAAGAAAGACAGTGACCAGAGACAGATGATGACCAAGAAGCACAGAAAGCTCCACATCATGTATCCTTAGAGAAATGCAAATTAAAGCAGAATCAAGATTGCATTACACACTTACTAAGTCCAAATCCAGAGCACTGACAGTAATGATGGCTGGGAGGGATGTGGAGAGACAGAAACTCAAATTTTCAATGCTGATGTGAATGTAGAGTGGTCTAGTCACTTGGGAAGACCACTTGGCAACTGCTCAGAAAACTACAAACAATTCTTAGCATACAATTCAGTATTGTGCTCTTCTGCATTTGCGCAAAGGAGTTGGGAAGTTATGTCTATGCAGAAGACTGCGCATGAGTGTTTACTGAAGCTCGATTCAGAACTGCCAACACTTGGAGGCAACCACCGTGTTCTTTCCTGAGTGAAGGGATATACTGCTGTTACATCCAGATATAGTAGTGGAATAATATTCAGTACTAAAAAAGAAAAGTGTTGTCCAGGCATGAAAAGATGCAGCAGAACTTCAGTGCACACTACAAGTGGAAGAAGCCAGCTTAAAAAGCTGTGATTCCAACACTGGGATTTCAACTACTGACTACTAGAAGCCAAAACTATGGAGACAGTAAAAAGATAAGCAATTGCCAAGAGGAAAGGACAGAGGGAGGGATAAATAAATAGTGCACAGAGGATTTTGAGCAGCAAAAATACTCTAGATAATACTATAATAAAGAATACATATCATTATAATTTTCTCCAGGTGGGCATGATAGTGCACACTCAAATCCCAGTACTTGGGAGGCTAAGACAGGCGAACTGCAGGTTCAAGACCAGCCTCAGCAACTTAGTGAGACTCTCAGCAGCTTAGTGAGAACATTTTTAAATAAATGAATAAATAGTAGGGCTAGAGGTATAGCTCAGAGGTAGAATGCCCCTGGGTTTAATCCCTAGCACCACAAATAATTAATAATAATAATAATGATAATAATAATAAATAATTTTCTCTAAACTTATAAAATACACAACACAAAGTGGACTCTAATGTAAATTATGGACTTATGGACTTGGGTATTGATAATGTGTCAATTCAGGTTCATCTGCTGTAATATAATTACCACTCTAATGAGGATGGTCATGTGGGATCAGGGGCTACATGGGAAAACCTCTTTACCTTGATGGTCAATTTTTCTGTAAACCTAGAACTGCTCTAAAAACCTTTTATAGTGATTAATGGAGGTAGAAGGGGTTTGCATTGGGGAGGGTAAGTAAAAGTAAGTTGGAGCTGATCAGCGCACACCACACTGAGAGCCCATGTGGGGAATATTCCACTGATCTTCATATTATATACAACTAATACACGTTAGTAAGAAATTACTAACTATATATATGGTCATATATGTAGTTATTATATACATGTATATTAAAACATATACATATTAATTATATGCATTATATATTGCATATTATATATACTAACATGTATTAATTAAAATTATAAAAAAATTGTTTTTAAATGTTTAAGAAGCTCACTATTTAGCTGGCTTGCCATATAATAAATGCTAAAGGAAGTCTTATAGGAATAAATGAAAGAACATTAGAAAATAACTCAAAGCTGTATAAAAGACACCAATAACAGTAATGACACAAATAAATACAAAGTCTAGGGCAGGGGAAAGCTCACCAAGTGCTGTGTGCATGGATGTCACCATCGCTAGGAACTACATTATGATGTGAGACTACCATGCACCAAAAAAAGTATTAAAAAAGTAACCCCCTTTGAAGTCTACATCATTTAAAAGAAAAGTGCCTAAGATGATCATTATATATCTGTATTAATGATTACACTGTGTACAAAGATGTAATTTGTGACAATAACAGTATAACAGGGGACAGGGGGACAGGAGCAAAGTTTTTCCTAAGACTACAGAAACTAAGCTGATATTGATTGAAACTCAATTGTTATAAACCTTGATAATAATCTTAATCCCCAGAGAAAACTCTAAAAATAACTCAAAAGTATACAAAGAAAAAATAGGAATCAAAATGGTACCCTGGGGGAAAAATCAAACACAAAAGAAGGAATTAATAAAAGAATTGGAACAAAAAAGGATTAAGATGGATAGAAAGCAAATAGAAAAACAAAAACCTTCCTTGTCAGTGAATATGTTAAAAGGGCATGGATTAAATAGTTCAATTAAAAGGCAGAGAACAGCCAGGCGTGGTGACGCACGCTTGTAATCCCAGCATTCGGGAGGCTGAGACAGGAGGATCCGGGTTCGCGGCCAGCCTCAGCTACCTAGTGAGGCACTCCGCAACTTAGTGAGACTCGGTTTCAAAATAAAGAATAAAAAATAGGACTGGGGGTGTAGCTCGGAGGTAGAATGCCCCTGAGTTCAATCCCCAGCACTGCAAAAAAAAAAAAAAAAAAGGGCAGAGAACAGCGGAATTGATTAAGAAATACGAAATTATTATATACTGCACACAAGAGACACATTTTAGTTCCAAAAATATGTAATAAAGCTGACAGGAAAGAAAAAAGGCATTCTATCCAATCTATCACCAGAGAGAGCTTGAAGACAAAATGTATTACAGAAGCAAAGAAAGAAACCCTATAATAATGATAAATAGTTCAGACCATCAAGAATTATCTGGAAATTACAAACATAAGTAATCCACACAAGAAAATGCCCAAAATATCTAAGGTAAAAAGTGACAAACTTCAGAGAAAAAGCAAGTACTATAATAAGAGTCGGAGACGTCACCAACCCACTTTCACTAGTGGGTAGCACGTCCAGACAGAATATTGACAGGACAATCGGGGACTTCAACTACACTATAAACCAACCCAACCTAGCAAACACACCCCCAACACGCCACCTAACAACCCCACAACACACTCTGTTCCCAAGTGTGTGTGGAGCACTGCCCGGGGCAGCCCATCTGTTCCTCCAGAAAACAAGTCTCAAATTTAAAAATTCTGAAATCACACAAAGTATCTCTTCTAACCCAAAATGGAACACAACCAGAAATCAGTAACAGAAGGAAAACGGAATATGTGAAAATCAAGGAACACATTCCCAAATAAGAAATGGGTCAAAGAATACATCATAAGAGAAATTAGAAAAAAATAGTTGAGATATATGGAAACAAAAATATATGCTATCAAAATTTATGGGATACAGCCAAAACAGAGGTCAGAGGTAAATAGCAGGAAACACTGACATTAAAGAAGGAAGATCTCAAAATCAGTCGCCTAATTTCACATATTGGGGAACTAGAGTAAGAAGAGCAAACTAAACCCAAAGCCAATTGAAGGAAGGAAAGAAGAGAGAAGATGAATAAAATAGAGGAGTATGGCAAAGAATCAGGTGCTGGTAGAGAAATCTCGGCATGTTACAAAGAGGCTGTGGGCTTCAGGTTCCAATTTTGATCTAAAAAGACACATGGTGGCACATGCCTGTCATCCCAGAGTTTGTCAGGCCCAGGGAGGGGGATCGCAGGTTCGAGGCCAGTCACATGCAGTAACTTAGTGAAATTCTGTTTTAAAATAAGATAGGGCTTGGGTAGATAGCTCAGAGGTGGAACACCCTGGGTTCAAGCCCCAGTATCACACACACACACACACACACACACACACACACACACACACACAGACATATGGGGCTGTGGGGTGTAGCTTAGTGGTAGAGCGCTTGCCTAACATTTGTAAGGCCCAGAATTCCATCCCAACACCACAAAAGAATACTGAAAGTACTTTTATCCATGGGTAGCTTGCATATCTGTCAGGTTTGTACAATGTGGGTTGCCAAGGACCAAGCATACTGCTGATGTGTTTACAGGGCCACACAAGGGGCCTGGCCCGAGTCCCCGCCAACCCTCTAGTCAGATTAAAGCTCATCCCCTGGTCACACCCCCACATATATGCCCACCCACAAACACACACATACACACTATACAATCACACACACCATGCAGCCACACAGTCACACACCCACACATGTATCCACACATTACACACTCCTGTCACACCACAAATGCTCCACACACTCACACCGTACACAACACACACTCCCACACACCCCTGCTCCCACCCACACCACACATATTTGCACACTGTCTCAGATGCTCAGAGTACTCACGCACAGTCATACCCACTCACAATCACACACACACACAGGCCCACTCATGTACCCCCCCCACACACACACCCCTCCTATTCTAACACTGTAACCTCAGTGAGATTCTCCAGCTCAGTCGTGCACCAAGAAGACACAAAGCCTGGAGGGTCCCCTCCAGCAGCGCTCTGGGTTCCGGGCATCGCGCAGGATGCCTGGCTGCTGCTCGGCGGTACCGGGAAAGGCTGCGGGAGGCGCTGCGATTTGCTAAAATGCCAGACGTGCAACGTCGAGCTGGGCTGCGCTTCTGTCTGTGCGCGGGGCCGCCTCATTTGCATCTCAGAGATTTCACCAGCACCAGGTGTTTAGGAGAGTCCAGCACTGCGCGGAGCCTCTTCAGGAAGCCCTGGTGCCTTCCCCGGGAGGATCCCGCCGCCGCTGAGCCATTATCCCCAGCGGGCCCCCTGTGCAAGACTGACCTGGGCATTTTTCCCACCTCCTGATCGTTTTCCGCACCTCCCCAACGTCATTCACTTGAAGGCTGCCAACAAGTCCTGCCCCGTCTCCAGGTTGCAAACTTGGCCCATTTCTTCCGAGTCCCTGGGGTCAGCCTTCACCCTTGCCTGGAAATAGTTGCTGGACTACATTCTTTAGGTAATAATGACAAAGGGATAAATCTGTACAAATGCAATTTTTAAAATATTTTTTATTTATCTTAAGTTGGTTAGTTTTCTTTTTCTTTCTGTCTTTTTTTTTTTTTTTTTTTTACAGTACTAGAAATGGAGCATTCTACCCCTGAGCTAGATTCTCAGCCCTATTTTATTCTTTTATTTTGAATCAGGGTCTCACTAAGTTGCTAAGGCTGGCCAGGAACATGCAATCCTGTCTTAGCCTCCCAAGTACTAGGATTGTAGGCGTGCATCACCACGCTTGGCACGAAGTTCATTAACTCTGAGGAGGTTGAATTCGTGGTTATGGAAAGCTGACCATATACGAGATTACACAGAACACATGATCAAGACATGGTCCCTTTCCAAAGATGCTCA
The DNA here is from genome assembly GCA_004027655.1 of Graphiurus murinus. Classification (NCBI taxonomy): domain Eukaryota; kingdom Metazoa; phylum Chordata; class Mammalia; order Rodentia; family Gliridae; genus Graphiurus; species Graphiurus murinus. The sequence goes on from PVLC010001362.1 coordinate 137,386, forward strand.
ACAGGAAACACAGGTAACTCAAATCTACCTTTCCAAAAGCTTTGGCTGTGATCACTTCAGGGTGCCAGGAGGCTTGGGGGCTGGAGAGCTGAGCCTGGTGACTGAAGACCGGCAGAGAGTGGCAAACTTAAGTGAAACATCCATCGGAGGAGCCTGGATCCTCCACTGAGTGAGGATGGAGGGAGGGAGACCACATTCCTGCCGAGAGCTTGATGGGGACTGAGATCAAAGCAAGGAGGTCCAAGTGAGACTCCCTGCTTCCAACCTCAGGAGCAAGTCCCTGTTAAGTGAGTCAGCAAGAAGAGGCTCCTGAATCCAGCCTCTGAGGGGAGGAACACAGCTGAGGTTACTAGAATCCCTGAGATGAGCACCTGCTCATCAAATCAGACCAGTTGCTAATTGCATCTCCCTAAACAAAAGGGGCTGATATGCAGAGAAGGGAGTAGCAGAGGCCATTTATCCTCCCTCTGTTGGTGAGAGTCAGATCAGTGCAGCTCTCTATATAGAACACTTTCAAAGCGCATACCCAAGATATATTTTTTATGTGCTTGAGACACAATGTTATTTATCACAGAGGGGGGATAAAATGAAACTAACATGAATTTTTGTTACAAACCATGTAAAGATACCCACATGATGGAATGGAATGTATCAGGAAATTTCAGAACAATCTTTGAGACACGGGAAAATGTTTTCAATATATTTTAAATGACAAAGCTACTCAAAATAAAATTTCAGAGAATTAGACCTCTTGGAAACTATAGGAGGCTGGGTGTGATGGTGCATGCATGTAATTTGAGTATATGGGAAGCTGAGACAGGAGGATGGCAGGTTTGTGGCTAGCCTCAGGAATTTAGTGAGACCCTCCCCAACTCAGTGAGACCCTGTATCAAAATATAAGATAGGGCTGGGGTGTAGCTCAGAGGCAGAATGCCCTTGGGTTCAATACACACACACACACACACACACACACACACACACACACACACACTATAGGAGACTATGTACATGTACACACAGGAATAGGTACACATATGTGTCTATACACACGTACATATAACACATCAAAATATTAACACTGGATCCAGGCATGGCGGCACACTCCTGTAATCCCTGCATTTGGGAGGCTGAGACAGGAGGATCGCAGGTTCAAAGACAGCCTCAGCAAGTAGTGAGATTTATCAACCTACCGAGACCCTGTTTCCAAATAAGAAATAAAATCAGGCTTGGGGTGTAGCTTGAAGGTAGAATGCCTCTGAGTTCAATCCCCAGTAACACACACACACACACACACACACACACACACACACACACACAAATATTAACACTGATTCTCCCTTGGCCTTGATATTTGGTGACTTTCCAGTTTTTCCAAAAACTTTAAATCGCAGTTCCTTTCCATTATAAACAAGTATTTCCTTGAAATCACAAGATTCAGCCGGGCGTGGTGTCACACACTTGTAATCCCAGCATTCAGGAGACTGAGACCTGAGGATCCGGGTTCGCGGCCAGCCTCAGCTACCTAGTGAGGCACTCCACAACTTAATGAGACTCGGTTTCAAAATAAAGAATAAAAAATAGGGCTGGGGGTGTAGCTCGGAGGTAGAATGCCCCTGAGTTCAATCCCCAGTACCGCAAAAAAAAAAAAAAAGAAATCACAAGATTCGGCTAATATCTGTCGGCTCACAAAAGTACTTTTTAACTAGACACTGGTATGTGTATGCTTAGATATTTAACCTTATACATGGATGCACACACATCTCAGTGTCTAGTTAAAAAAATAAACACCTAACTATATATATGTAATTTCCTTCAAGTCTACTATCCATCAACGAAACATTCGTAATGCACTTAATTTCCTTCAGGTACTTTGCTTGTAGGTTGTTAACTTTCACTCAATGGCTGGGGCAGATCACTAAGCAAAAGTGTGACTATGCTGCCCTCCAGTGGCCATGCCGGGGATATGCATGTTTACTAGCAGTTTTCAGAGATCAGGGTCTTAGAAGCTACAGTTCCTACCATATTGGAAGAAGAGAAAAAAAGAAAAACAAAAAAACAAATAAAGAGATTATAAGACTAATGTCATAAAATGCACTTTCCATTTATGATATTTTCAACTGTCTGTGGGTTTGTGGAAATGTCTGTCTCTTGTAAGTTCAGGAACATCTGTACTTTGTTTTTTAAACATGTCCTGTTTTTTAAAAATATTTCCACTGGTAGATGTTACTTATACAGAATAGTGAAACTGGCTGCAGCATGTTCAAGCATGCATATAGTATAATTAATTGATTTTACTCCCAGGACCCTCCTCCCCATCTTGGGGGTGCTGGGATTTGAACCCAGGGCCTTGCAGACCCCAGTGGGGACCCAAGGGGAAAATGTCTGTGCCCCTCTTCGGGTTTACCTGGAGCAGGTGGTGAATTCTGTCTTCAGACTCCACAACGGAAAACCCATTTGTTGGTGGTAGAAAGTTCCTCAGGACCAATTTTGTCAGTTAGCTCCAGGCTGAGGCTGTGGGCTAGATACTTGAGGAGCACAAGCACCAGTGGCTACTGCCCGGTGGCCTCTCTGAATCGCCCACAGAAAGAACTCCATCTTGCTAGACTGTGTTTACCTTTGAATGCTGATTTAAAAGACTGTTGGAGCCGGGTGTGATTGCGCACACTTGTAATTCCAGCACTTCACTTGGGAGGCTGAGAAAGGAGGATCAGAGGTTCAAGGTGAACCTCAGCAACTTCGTGAGACCACATCTTATTCCAGCACCATCACTCCCTTAGAATGACTTCTTGAAATACGGTAACTGTACTCTTTCTAAACCTTTCTAGATATACGTCCTAGCTGTTAAAGTGCAGTGTATTCTGCACTTTCATGTTTTATCTTTTGATAAGCCACCTCTCGCCCGGTGATTTGACATTTTCATGGGGTTCATCTTGCCATTTTACCAACGTGGCTAATCGGTAACGTGCCACCGCCTTATCGCTATAGTGTTACCATATTAAAAATCTGTACCACTTGGAAGATGCCTTACTTCTACTTCCCAAATGCTGAATGTGACGGAAAAAATAAACTTCGTTTTCAACTTCACAGCTCCTTGGCAGATCTCCTCTGAGGAACAAGGGCTCGTTACTGCCCACGCGTTCCTGTCTCGCCCAGCCTCTGGGGATGGCACTCTGCAGAGGGAACTAGGAAGTCCTTCCTTTATCTAAGAGTGCCACACCCCTCCAATTTTCTGAGGCTGGCCTCAAACCTGCAATCCTCCTGACTCAGCCTCCCAAGTACTGGGATTACAGGAATAAGCCACCACGTCTGTCTTCTACTATGATTGTTTCTTTAAAATATAAAGTCTATTGTGAAAAAGTTGTAGCAACATAGAGGAGTTTAGTGAAAAGCCACATAAATCTATGTGTTTTTTTTTTTTTTAACTTGGCGCTTGTGTTTTTTCTCTGTAATTTTGAAAAATTTTTCTGCAATCTATATAGGCCCACCTGGAAACTTTGAAAAGCTATAAAGAAGCCTTTCTTGTGGGCCAGTGGATTGATTTACTGAAGGACAATTAATAATTCAGAATTAAATAATGGCAAAAAGGTCATTTTAAATTAGAAACACTAAAAATTGAACCTCAAAGCTTATGAGAAATGGACTTTGAAAACTTGAAAAACTGGTACAGCTATAACCACATCAACAAAAAATTCTTTTTAGGTTTTTCTAAAATGTGTATAAATTTTCCTTATCTTATGTTATCTGGGTCACTAATTCCAAAGATGCTCTTAAGCTTGAGTGACAATAACAACAACAAAACAAGGAGCCAGGCATGGTGGCACACACCTCTAATCCCAGTCCTGGGGAGGCTGAGATAGGAGGATCATGGGTTCGAGGCCAGCCTCAGCAATGTAGCCAGACCTTCTGTTTTCAAATAAAAAATAAAATAGGGTTGGGGGTGTAGCTCCAAGATAGAATGCCCCTGGGTTCAGTTCCGTGCACCACACACACAAAAAAATGAAATAAAATGAATCAATAAAATATAAAGGGGCTGGGGATATAGCTCAAAGGTAGAATGTCCCTGGGTTCAATCCCCAGGACATCCCCCCCCACACACACAAATAACAACAACAACAACAAAAGAAGCAAAGAAACCAACCAAACAGCAACAACAAAGAAGTACAAATAATGACAATAGATCTATGGCTGCCTAGAGAAAGGAACTACACCAGCGTTGGTGTGAGTCCATCACAAGGTACAGAGATTTGAGCACTTGTTGCTGGTCAGTGCGTGAGCGCACATGAGAGCATACACATGCGTGCACACACACTCGCACTCACACACGCATTCACACACATTCACATACACATTCACACACTCACACACTCGCCCACACTCAGGCACACACACTTGCACATGCATTCACACACGCATTCACATACACACATTCACATACACATTCACACACGCGCACACACTCTTGCGCACACTCACGCACACACACTTGCACACGCACTCGCGCGCACACTCACGCGCACACTCCGGCGCGCACACCCAGGGACCCTCAGCCCCGCCGCACGCACACACACTTGCACACTCCGGCGCGCACACCCGGGGACCCTCACCGCATGGTGTAGAGCAGCGTGCCGTCGTCCTCCAGGCGCAGCAGCTTGTTGGGCGTGGTCATGTTGTGCGCGATGGACTTCTTGCCGTTGTGGAAGAAGGTGTCCGGGGTCCAGATTTTGCTGGCGAGCAGGTTGTTGAGAGGGAGGCGCTGCATGGGCCCCTTGAAGCGCAGCCGCTCGTCCTTCCAGCTTTGTCGGAAAAACACGTCGATGGTGTATTCCTAAGGCAAAGCACGGCAAGGAGCGCGTCTGAGCGCGCAGCTGGCCTCCTCCAGGCCTACTGAGCACCACCTGAGCGGGGCCAGGCCCCCACCTACCATTTCCGTGTCGGACACCGGGCCGAAGCTGGTGACGTAGATGTCGGTCCGCACCTGGGTGATCCTCTCTGAAACACAGAGCCACAGATTGGAGGCGCGCCCGACTCACCGCCAGCACCCGGAGTTCTTGCTCCTGGTCTAGAAACCAGCTTCCCTCTTTGCAGCCGGAGAGTGTGGATGATGTGTCCTGGGTTACACTGAAAGGCTCGACAAAACACCCGCAGACCCACACCGCTCCAAGCTGTACCATAAATAAAATATCCACCAAATAAAGGAAGCCGCTGGGCCCTCCTGGTACTTCTGCCCCTGGGGAGCGGTTCTGAACAGATGCGAGCTGAGGGCTGCCCCAGGACATTGGGCAGAATCAACAGCACCTGGGCCTGTCTCCTCCTCTCTAACCCTGGAACTGTCATGCCGGCCTGCAGCCCCTACACCTGCCCTACTCTAAATGATGGCCTGGGAAGCTCCGGAGGAGGAGGGGGCCATCAATCAAAACTAGAGTTACTCCTGGTCTCCAGGAAAACGAAGGGAGGAGAAAATGCCCCCTCCTGTGCCCTAAGACAGGGGTGCTTGAACAGGGAGGCCCACTTCGAATTGCTGGAAATCCCTGTCATGGGAGGCTGCTACTTTAATTAAAATTGTTGGAGATATATAAAGTGAAGAAAGTGGCTAATAAGATGGGGGGGGGGGGGTGGAATGTATGTGTTCCCTGAGGTTCTGCAACGCTCCATGGTCTTGAGCAGAGTCTACCTTCAGAATGCACCACAGCCCACGCTAAAACCCCAAGCCACCTGGAAATACCATCGGGACTCAGATCCCGTCCCTCCCAGCACCTCTTGGCTGGCGGTGGCCATCTATTTGCATAGTGAGCATTGGTACTTGCATGGGGGATTGTATGACACCCTGTGCTTCTGGTGCTGACATGCAAACCTCATTGCACCCTGAGATGCAAGCCCCACTGCACCCCAAGATGCAAGCAGCCCTGAGATAAAAGCCCATTACACCCCATCAGGCCCTCTTTTGTATACCACCCTCCAGGCTGCCTGAGTAAGAGGATTCTAAGAGCTGAGAACAAACAAAGCTCAGTGCAGTATGCCTAGAATCCCAGTGCTTGGGAGGCTGAGACAGGACGATTGTAGGTAGGTTCAAGGCCAGGGTGCAGAAACTCAGTAAGACCCTGTTTCAAATGAAAAAAGTAAAATGGAGCTGGGGTTGTCAATCAGAGGTAGGCTGCCCCTGGGTTCAACCCCCAGCAGCACAAAAAAACAAAACAAAGAAAGGGAAACAAGAACTGAGGGCAGCAGCTCTGCGGCTCTCTCTGCGCCTGGACCCTGGACCCTGGACCCTGGACCCTGGACCCTGGACCCCGGACCCCGGACCCTGGACCCTGGACCCTGGGCCCTTCTAAGTGTGTTCACAGGGGCAGGGCAGCTGGCCACGAAATCCTGGGGACATCATTCAGAGGGTGGACTTGCCCAAAAGACAGAGCATGGGAATGCATGGGTTAAGTGAATCGTTCCCCTGCTAAAAATGCAGACAGTAGAGAACTAAACCTCTTCCTCCAAGAAGGCACTTTCCAGGGGGCTCCGCCACGCCGAATGGGGCAAGTTCAAAGTCCATCTGAATGGTGAGAGCCAAGTGCACCCAGCAAACCTGCAAACAGCACGGTTATTCAGCCTGGAATTGAATGGTGCAGGTCATGTCCTGGAAGCACCATCTACCGTCAGTTCCCTTTTTACAGCTCCTACAGAGCCAGGGTGCAGCGGCCCCACCTCATCTGCACTTTGACCTTCTGCAGTTTCAATTACCCACAGTCTGCTGAGGTCCAAAAATCTGAAATAGAGCATTCTAGAAATAAGGATTTCATATAACTTTTGTTTGTTTGTGGTAGTAGAGATTGAACCCAGGGGCATGCTACCTCTGAGCTACACCTCTAGCCCCATTTAAGTTTTTTTGGAATAGGGTCTCACTAAGTTGCAGAGGACCTCACTAAGTTGCTGAAGCTGGCCACGAACCTGCCATCTTGCGATCCTCCTATCCTAGCCTTCCAAGTACTGGAAGTATAGGCGTTACCAACCACACCCGGCTCATATAATTTTTTTTTTTTTTTTTTTTTTTTTTTTGCGGTACTGGGGATTGAACTCAGGGGCATTCTACCTCCGAGCTATATCCCCAGCCCTATTTTTTTTATTCTTTATTTTGAAACCGAGTCTCACTAAGTTGCGGAGTGCCTCACTAGGTAGCTGAGGCTGGCCGCGAACCCGGATCCTCCGGTCTCAGCCTCCCGAATGCTGGGATTACAAGCGTGCGCCACCACGCCCGGCTCATATAATTTTTAAATAAATTTTATTAGTCTTTGTTTTATTTTTAAATTATCTTATTAGTGCACTGCAATTGCATATCATATTGAGCTAATTATTAATCATTGTTATAATTATAACAATGATTATAACCTCCTCCAATGCCCAATTTATATACTAAACTGTACCATAGGAATGCAGATAGAGGAAAAAACATAGTTTACATAGGTTTTTGAATTATCCAGGGTTTCAGGCAGCTCCTGTGGGGTGGTCATGCATCCCCATGGATAAAGGGAGGATTATTATAAATAGCATGGCTATCGCCAATGTGAAAAATTAAACTTATCACCTATAAAGATGCAGAGGACCAGGACCCTCCATGTGGATTTTTTTTTTTTTTTTTTTTTTTTTTTTTGCAGTACTAGGGATTGAACTCAGGGGCATTCTACCTCCAAGCTATACCCCAGCCCTATTTCTTATGTTTTATTTTGAAACAGGGTCTCACTAAGTTGCAAAGTGCTTCACTAGGTAGCTGAGGCTGGCCTCGAACCCGGATCCTCCGGTCTCAGCCTCCAAATGCTGGGATTACAAGTGTGTGCCACCATGCCGGACTCTGCATGTGGATTTTAAGAAGGATTTGCTTTGCTATGAGGCTGTGAGGCTCTTTTTATGTTATTTCTTTTCTTTCTTTTTTTTTTTTTTGCGGTACTGGGTATTGAACTCAGGGGCATTCTAGCTCCAAGCTCCACCCCCAGCCCTATTTTTTATTCTTTATTTCGAAACAGGGTCTCACTAAGTTGCGGAGGGCCTCACTAAGTAGCTGAGGCTGGCCACCAACCTGTGATCCTCCAGTCTCAGCCTCCCAAGTACTGGGATTACAAGCCTGTGCCACCATGCTCGGCTGTTTTGTGTTATTTCTTAACCCAGAGTACTTCTGCTTTAACAGCACCTCAGGGCTGTTTCCTTGCCTAAGTTGAACCAGAATAGTTTCTGGGAAAAAGAGTTCACCGGGACACTTTAAGGGGACCTCTTTCTCCAGCTTCTTGCATCTGGAAAACAGTAACACAGGACGGCAGGCGGGACCATCCACCCCACGTTGGGCAGCGTGGCTCCGTGGGGAACGGTATGAATCGCGCAACAGGGCTCCTGACTGCGGTCACACTTGTCCTGGGCCTTGTCCAGCAAGCTCACCTCCCAGCCCGGGCCGCAGCCTGTTGTCATAACCATCCAGGAGCCCGTCCAGGATCCTCGTGAACACTGTGATGTTGTCATTGCCGTCCTCTTTCCCAGAGCTGTCTGGCACTTGTGAAAAGCTTTGCAAAAGAGAAACAAAAGAGAAAGACATCAGCCTCGCAGTGCTTCTTACAAACTCCTCTCAAGGTACTAAAACCCGTCGATCATGGGGTGCCTCCTGGGAAGGGACTGCCTGTCCTGGCTTGGGCACTGACGTGCCGTCGTGTGGTGAGCCTTAGCTCCTTAAGACCCTCGTCCTGCTCTGGGCTGCAAGTTCAGTAGCCCAGCAGGATGCTCAGAATCCAGCATTACCTTTTGGAGAAGCTATTACTGGTGTTTTAGCCAATGTTTAAAACAAACTCAGCACTGCACAGGGCAGGGGATTCCAGGAGGGTGTGTTTTTTCTTTTTCTTTTTTCAGTACTGGGGATGGAACCCAGGGGCATTCTACCTCCGAGCTACAGCCCCAGCCCTATTTTTTTTTTT
>PVLC010001363.1:0-36377 GCA_004027655.1 Graphiurus murinus
AAGAAAATCACAGCTAAGAAAACAAACAACCCAATCAAAAAATGGGCAAAGGCTCTAAATAGACACTTCACAAAAGAAGAAATACAAATGGCCAATAAATGTATGAGGAAATGTTCCACATCATTAGCAATCAGACAAATGCAAATCAAAACTACCTTGAGATTTCACCTAACTCCAATCAGAATGGCAATCATCAAAAACATGAACAACAACAAATGCTGGCGAGGGTGTGGAGAAGTGGGAACCCTAATACATTGTTGGTGGGATTGCAAATTAGTGCAACCACTTTAGAAAACAGTATGGAGAATCCTCAGACGAATGGGAATGAAACTACCATATGATCCAGCAATACCACTTCTGGATATCTACCCAAAAGAACAGAAACCAAACTATCAGACTGATGCATGTGTATCTATGTTTATAGCTGCACAATTCACAATTGCCAAACTATGGAACCAGCCAAAATGTCCATCAACAGATGAATGGATTACAAAACTATGGAATATGTACACAATGGAATTTTACTCAGCCATAAAGAAGAACAAAATCATGTTATTTGCCGGGAAATGGATGCAACTGGAAAACATTATGTTAAGTGAGATTAGCCAGTCACAAAGAGTAAAAAAGCATATGTTCTCCCTAATATGCGGATGTTAGGGAGAAGATGGAGCATAAGAGGGACTCCATATGAAAAAGGAAAAACCCTCGATAAGCAAAGAGGTTGACTTAACTGAAGGGGATGGATGGGGGCGCGGGGGACACCCTAATGTACACGATGTACTTTCACAAATATATCAAGGTCAATCACTAAACTGAACTTGAGAAGGAGGGAGGGCGAGGGAGTAGGGTGGGGATTGGGGAAGAGGTTAAATGAGAAATGTGTGCATATATGCCTTTATCAGCTTGTACCTAACAAAGATGTATGATTATAATGCACCAATTATTATATAAAAATAAAAAGTAAATAAAATGATGAGGATAAATAATGATGTCTTATGAAGCCAGACCTTCCTCTCACTCTTTAGGCTAAGTTTCAATGAAATTTAGTGTTGCCTCCTTAAACATTACATATGATGTTGGGTTAAATGTACAAAAAGAATTAAACAATGAGTGAATAATAAAAACAATGTCTAAAGCTGACTACATTTGATAAATGAAAATGAAATGGAAAGCTAGAAAATATAAGAGTGGCCCTTCCTGCTCTTCTCCAGTTAGGCATTTCTAATGTTTTCCCTTGATTTAACATATCAGCCACTAGAGATGATTGTCTGTGCATGATATATACCACATCCTTAGTCTGTGGCTTATAATTGCAAAGGTGAATGCAGAAATGCTCTCCATTTTACCAATTACTAGCTTAGGAAAGAAAAAAGAAACTTAAAATATATTCTCTGTTCCACACAGACTGCTAAATAATTGACTTATCCAGATCAAGTAAATTGATGCTTTCTGGACAAATGACAAATTGTAGGATTTACTGACTTTAGAATCCAATGAATGCATTTGTTAAATAATGGCCTGTTATTATAGGAAAGTATCTGATGTAATACAATCAAGTTACCTGCAAACCACAGCCACATACAAAATACAGTAGATAAAACTGACTCAAAAGATAATAAATACTTTATTTTCCAGGAAAAATAAAATGCTTATGATATGATCCTAAGCAGTACATATCTAGGCTAAGAGTACCAGCATGCTGACTAGGGTTCAAATCCTGGCACTAAGCTTCAATTTCCTCTCTAGGAGAACAAAGGTGAATGCAGAAATGCTCTCCATTTTACCAAGGAGAACAAAGGTGATAATATCTATGATATCAGTGTTATAAGAATAAGGAGATAACTAATTGCCATATATTGTGTTAATATCAGTGTCTGGCACATGATACATTTTTAATTAAGGTGTCTTTTCATTAGTATTATTGTTTCCATTGAGAGGCAGAAACAGAACAGTCTAGACAATGTTCCTAACTTTGTTTTCTACAGGAAATTCATAGAACAATTTGATTAAAACACATAGACACACAGTACCCCACTAGGCTTGTTATTTTTCTGACTCACTTTCATGCTCAAATTTCACACATACACAACTCTACAGCAAAGATGCTCCCCCTCAGGAGAATGTATTAATCCTATATATCAGTGGAATTTCATATGAATTTACTCAATTGAACAGGACAAGTTTTACATAAAAAAACAATTATTTTTTTCAGGTTGTTTTTTTCTAAATGTTTTCTTCCATGATAGCTGGTAGCTTTTTAAATAAAGAGTTACTTCAGGTTTTCTATAGTGACTTGTCAAATATAAAAGTATTTTATTTCTAAACTTTTTATGATTTTTCTAAAGGTCATGGGCTGGGTCTATGCAATTCTCTTTGCAGCAGCACATGCAATTGGCTACTTAGGAAATGCCTTTTGAGGATGGTGAAGAGCTCTGTTTTTCATTAAATGTCTTTGAACTTTGGGACTGCGAGTCTTGACACTGAATTTACCCTTCATTTTGCCACGTAATTAAATTCGAACAGAAAAGTGATTATCCTTTCTCCCCAAAACGTGTGGGTGAGTGGGTGTTTTATATATCTTTGCCAGCTGAGTCCATTTTAATGAAATGATTCTAGTTTTTCCTAAGCTTTCTTATTCTGACCCTTCTCTTAACCTTATGCTTTGGCACTGTGTAGTGATGCTAGAAAAGAAAAAAAAAAAAGACTGGCAAGTCAAAAATGGGTTAGGAACATAATTATCTACCAAGCTGCAGAAAAGAAAAACAGAGTTAATTTAAATCCAAAGGTCAAATATATACAGGCTTTCTTATGGGAAAGAAATGTCAAAACTTGTTTAAAAGTCTTCTGAAGTTTATAATCCCAGACTAGCAAAATTAACCATCTGATTGAATCTTCTGAGATTTTTATGAGTAAATTCAGGTTGGTTAGCATTTTCCAGGGTTATCTATTATCAGATAAACAAAACAATACATTTTTCAGGAATACTTTGGATTGAAATAGCATCATGGGGCACACAAAGCTTAAAAGATGCTTTCTGTACTTCTCAAGGGTTTTCTTAGACAGAAAAGGCAAATAGCCAGCATGTCTCTATTTCTGTGCAATGCAATACAAGCTGAAACTATTATATAGCCTTCTTTTTCTCAATTTTCCTTTCTAAAGCTTTTGAATTTTGTTAGCATTTTAGGACTTCCAGTTGGATTAAAGTTTGGCTCAGCAGGATGGCATATTGTGGAAAAAAAAATCTCTTCATTAGAAATGCTTGCTGTACTCAGTTAAAAGCTTCTTTCATTCTTGAACTAGCATCAGAATGGTGAAGCAATCAATGGTATAGGGGAAAAACTCTGAAGTCTATTTCATTTATTCAAGACTTAGGCTTCCCATTGAGCTTACTCTGCAATGCAGGGGAAAATGTACACACTATTCCATCTCCTTTATCTTCTGGATAGCATAAAGAAAAACAAATACAACAGTGTTGATTTTAAGGGCCTCCTTAATATTGCATCATTTTAGCATATAATCATTTGTTCCCTATTAGTTTGGAGACAATAATTATCACATAAAAATATTGATATGCATAATCATGGATATCTAATTTTTGTGATAGCATCAACATTTTCATAGAAAAATTAAGTGTTAGAATTCATTAAAAGGAACATTGAAGATGAATATTCAATTGTCTAGTTTCAGAAGTAAATAAAATGAGATTAAGAAAGGAGATCCATCTTACATGTAAAAGGAGACTAGCTATAGTTTTAAAGAAAAGATGAATAATAGGACAACATTGTCCATTCTTTGAGCCTTTAAAACTTGCCCCTGCCAATAATATACAACCTTTCTAGTGATCAAGTAAAAGTTGATGTGGAAAGTCATAATTGCTTCATTTGTTGAAACTAAGATTTTTGGGAGACAGGTGAGGGCAAGGGGTAACTTTGTCCTGTGGATCAAAGTAGTGTTTCTTACTTGATCTGAGATGCGATGTGTGGCTGTAAGGATAAGAGCCATCCTCTGGACTGCAGAAAAGAAGCACTGATGGATTAGGCTGTGGTATTGAGGATGAGAACATTCTGGAGTAGAAAAGTAATAAACAAAGGTATAACAGCATGAAGGCAAACATGCACTGGGCTTGGTGGCACACACCTGTAATCCCAGTACTTGGGAAGCTAAGAGAGGAGGATCATAGGTTTGAGGTCAGCCTCAGCAAAATAGCAAGACCCTCGGCAACTTAGCAAAACCCTGTTTCAAAATAAACAAAAAAGGCTAAGGGTGTAGATTGGAGGTAGAATGCCCCTAGGTTCAAGTCCCTGTACCAAAAAAAAAAAAAAAAATGAGGTTAATAGAGGTTAGTGATTTCTCCTGAGCTCCAATACCATGTGATTATTGTGTATGGAAGAAAGAAGAACTACCATGGACTGAATATTGTATTAGGGTTCGATGCCTTTTATTCCATTTAAACACTCTCAACAATTTAATATGACATGAATTCCATTTCAGTTTTATATAGAGATGATTTAACTGGAGTGAAAGGACACATATTTGGATAATGACAACATTTTTTACAGCCAATGTGCATATTTTTGAAATCATGCTAGAAAATAAAATTTATTAATATAATTTAAATTACATATTATATATATACATACAATTATATTATATATTACAATTATATATTTAATATATAATATATGTATTAAAGTTATTTAAAGCTGATTTCCAGTAAAAAATGAATTATCCATGATTCTATCATAGAGAAAGAAGGATAAGTCTTCTGATGTACTCAAAGGAAAGGAATCATTCTAAGAAAGATGCCCTTAAAAAGTCTCCAAAAATCATTTTTATTCAGCCATAAATATGATTTATTGAAGTTGAGGGTTATAACGTCAAAAATCTCAAACCATTGATCAAGTGATGTTCTATTTCAAGGCAGGTAATGCCATAATGGCAAAGAGAAAGATTTAATTTGTATCTGGACATTTAAAACAAATATAATGAGAAAGATTTGCCAAAGCAGCTCTTCAGCCATGAAGCTCTCTCATTCTGAGCCTGAAATTAATCGCTCAGCCTGGCTGGAGGTAAGAGCAGGGTGGCAGCAGGCTATACATCACCTGCCTCAGTCCTTGTCTCACCCTGACCAGTACCAACACCTTCAGTAAAAATTGCCCATCCCTCCTTTAGAAAACAGAATCCAAACCAAAAACCTACTGTTACCGACTCATGCATCTCAACCTCCAAAGAGGTCATTGTTGATCCGGTTTAGTAAAAAGCCATATTCTGAAACCCAAATGAGTTTCTCACTAAGACAGATGGATAGCTAGATAATTAGATAATGATAGATAGATTTAGGTAGAATTATAATGTAGATTTACAATAGTGGTACATTCATCCTTCTGTTGGTGGTTATTATTCCTATTGTTTAGAAAATTTAAATGTTATAAAGACAAAAAAATAGATATGTGCCCAGAAAGTTTTCCAATCTGTGCCTATGTTTTTTTTTCTAATTTCCTAGACTATTAAAACCTAAATAACCATTGAAGGTACTAACATCTACTATATATTTGATTTCTTTCAAATGCAGATACAGCTTCATCTGGAAAGCACAATCCCTGTAATTAGGCAAAAGAGGTTTGTCTATAACTATAATTAAATTTACACTGTGTTGTCAGGTTAAATCTGTGAAGAATTTTCTGCATAGCCAGGAAATTAGAGTAGGAATGACTGGCTTCATTAACTTCTTTTAGGAAATAGAATAAACATAGCTTACTTGTATTTTAAAAAATCAGGTAGCTCATACAAAGGTATCTTTTCCCCAAACTCAGAACTATGACAGCCCTAAGAGAAAAACAGGAATTATTATTTTTCATAGCCCCAGGCTACTCCAGCAACAGCCCTTTGGTACCAACTGTGTGGCACATACAACTAAGTGATTGGAGATAAGGTGATTATTTTATCAACAGGAAATGAATGCATTCCAGGGCTCTGTATTTTTCATGATCAGTGGGCTCTTTCTGAATACAGGCTTTTTAGAAATCTGACTTTATTGGCAAAAGTAGTATGAGCCTGTGGAAAAAGAGGTGAAGAAATAGGTAAGTGAATAAAGTTTAGAAAAGACTACTAGTTGATATACGAACCAAGTGCTTGAAAATCAGAGGATGGACAAGGAAAGGCTCCACAGAGAGCTGTAGAGCTCCATCTCAAACAAGTTGGGATTTACAAGTCAGACAAGATAGGGCAATGTGGTTCCTACAATGTCATACCATAGTTAACAAGCTGCATCTCTCCCTATGGTGAAGGGAAAATGGCTGGTCTCTACAGTGCTTCTCTCACTTTCAGTCTCCAGGAGGACTCTGGACACCCTAGAACCACTTTGAGTGAAACCCTAAAGATACATAAGCACCGCTAGTATATTCACTAATTATCACTGCATTCTGATTATCTGCTGATAACCCTCTCTACTTAAAGGAATACTTCTACTTAAAGGAATACTTCTTTTTTTTTTTTCTGTGGTACTAGGGATGGAACCCAGGGGCATTCTACCTCTAAGATGCATCCCCAGCCCTAATTTTTATTCTTTATTTTGAAACAGGGTCTCCCTAAGTTGCGGAGGGCCTCACTAAGTAGCTGAGGCTGGCCGCGAACCTGGATTCTCCTGTCTCAGCCTCTCAAGTACTGGGATTACAAGAGTGTGCCACCATGCCTGGCCTAAAGGAATACTTCTAATACCATGTACCACTATCTGATATTTTATATACTCAAATGACTAAATCAACAAACGAACGAACATATAGCTAAGGCCTTGCAGGGACCTCTCTGGCCTGCAGTTCATAATGATGTTGCTGAATTAAAAAAAAAAAAAATCAGAATGTCCCATATTATAAATGGTCAATTCTGGGTACCCCTGAGAGTCCTAAAATAGTCCAGAGAAGGTTCTTTAGAGTTCCAGATAAATCTCTCTTTTCTGAAAAAAATAGCTTCACATCCCTTAGGGAGGTTAACTAAACTGACCCTTTCCACTGGGAATCCTCAAGCCCCTGGTCAAGGTCCCACATCTGGAGATGTTATCAGAGATAAGGATTGTTAGGCTCACTTGGGCTCCACAGAAATACAGACATGAACTTTTGTGTCTTTACAGCATGTTTATTTTAAGATACCTTAGGATTTTTATTCCTATTTCATTTTTAGTGAAAAATAAAATCCATGGAAGGATTGTGGGCTCTGGTGTCGGAGCGGTGAGTTTGACTCACACTTGCTACTTTGCTTTTGATCCTGGGTGAGTGCTGGGAACAATAATATTTACTTTATATGGGACAATTAGCACCAAATAAGATATGCCTGGCACAGTGCAACAAATAGGTATCAAATCAATAATGGTTTTAATGAGGCCTTTAAAAAAATATGCACAAAAGCCAACCAATTTTTCTCAAGATGGTTGGGGAAAAGGTCAATGTTTCCATTTAGATATACATATGGTAACACTGTTAGCTTAATTAATGTACTGGCAAAATTTCCCTTGCCCTGTTTCTTTGAAATTGTAAAATAAATTTTCTGACACTTTGTCTTTAATTATGAGGGGGGAGAAAATAAATTTGCTATCTCAGGATAGTACTTTAATATTTTAACCTCAATTGTGATATTTTGTTAGGAATGATTTTCAAGGAAAAGATGCATCATCCTAAATAGCGATATTGTTTTGTAAATGTGGCAATGCTGCACCAAGCAGTTCAGTCATAAGGAATAGTTTTACTTTCTCACTTTATGACCCTAAATTCTACAAGATTTGAGAAAGCAGCTGATACTAACAGGAACCCAACAAGAAATTCAGGTAAAAGAAATCAAGAAAAACAATAAACTAGTCACCCCCATCCAGCACATCCCCAGCATGCAGCCATAGTTCGTAGATGCAAACATTGGTGCTTGGTGGTAGCATTCCATATAAAGTGATTTCTTACTTTCTGTCTCTTTCTCTAGATATTTTTTCCTATAGTCTCCTGAACTTTTTTCTCTTTATTTCTATTCAATTTATTTTTCTTACTACTTATACACCTGTATTTCTATTTATATCTCTAGGAAAGTGAAAAATTATTCCTTCTACTCATAGAGAAATATATCATCCTGATGATTTGGAGAAGTCTTCTTATTTCAATCATCATAAAATTTCCAAAGTACTGCATAAGCATTAAATTCTTTGATTTTACTTTTTCACCGGTCAGTTCTATGTACCATTTAATAATCCTAAACCATTTGAATTAGATCTGTCTTATTGGTGTGTGGGTCAAAGAATCATGCTTCATTTTGAGGTAGGAGAGAAGAGGAAAGGTCTTTGAAGCAGAGAGAGGTAAAATATTCAATATTCTATAGCTTATGAAGCAAAGCCAGCATTTGAATGTAAAAGTAAGTTGAATCCAGAAGTTATATTCCGTTTTAACAACCCTCCCTTTCTTCAACAAACTAAAATCATTCCAATGGATAATCTTGTTAGGGCAGCACCTGGTAACTCAGAAGAGAAAGACCTTTAGGGATTCATAGCAGAACCAAGACTATCTTGATATAGATCAAAATAACCTGACAGACAAGCAGACAATAACATTGGTGTGTGTGTGTGTACCCATACATGAAAACTCTATTTCCTTTTAAAATGCATGCTGTGGAACAAGCACCAGCTACTCTGAGAACATGGAGCCCTCTGAGTAAAGATCATTCTGGCATCAGTGCAGCACCTAGGCATGATCTTTGACTTCCTCATAGAGCATCAGAAAAAGCATTCAGTAAATACAGGTGAGTGATTATTGAGGAACAGCAAAACTGACAAGGCGGTAGGCATGTTTTTCATCAATAGCTCACAATACAAAAAATTTCTGTCACAAATTAGTTACTAGTGATGATTCTTACTTTGAAATTACATGACAATTGTCTTCAGTAGTTAGGTTTTCTGTCTCTAGAAACTTCTTGATAGATCTTTAAGCAATACATGTATACTCCAGGAATTCAATAAAATGCTAGGCTACTGGCACATGCCTATGACTTGAAATTCTTCAAAACAACATGATAACCCTGTATGTATAAATATAAAATAATTAGAATGATAGGCAAGAATTATATTAAAATTAAAAGTTACCATGTGGTCTTCTGAGAGAGTCACCTCTGAGCCAGAGACAGTGAACTTTCCTGCAAAGCCAACTGTTGGCCTAAGACAATAGGCTGTGCATGTGCTTCCCAGTCCACAAAAATGAGATACCCCTCAACAAAGGTTGTAGAAACACAGGAACTATCTCAATTTCAAGATCCAAGGTAATTTGTTACTGAGCACATGCAACTGTGTGTCTCCACCATCTTCTTTCATGTTTGCTTAGTTCCCAGTAAACACTGAAAGAATAGGTTAATCAGTTCTAAGATGCCATTATCTGCAGTGATCGCAGGATTGCAGGTTGCAAATGCTGCATGTCAGATCAGAGGATTCTGTTTAAAGATGGCCAGGGATTAGATGAAGGTGCTGTGCATTCTCTCATTACATTTCAAATAGATAATGGCATGTGAAAAGGATACCAGGAGATAGCAATGCTATGCACCTCCTTTGTGAGCTGTGGCAATCTTGTTATAGAGAAATTAGGGGTCCTACAAAGTCAGAAAGAACCAGAATTTACTTCTGCATTTTTGAAATACTTTGTTTTGGAATTTATTTAGAAACATATTTTACCATTTTCACTGCACCTTATCGTGAAAAGAAGGTAAATGAAGTACAATGTAAGTGAGATAAGTATATGAATGTATGGAAAAGAGTCCAGTATGTATACATATATATGTACACACACACACACACACACACACACACACACACATTTGTGAAGGAGCAGTGGTAAGAATTAAACTCAGGAGCATTCTACCTCTGAACTATAACCTCAGCCGTATTTTATTTTTTATTTGGAAACAGGGTCTCACTAAGTTGCTGAGGGCCTCACTAATTGGATGAGTCTGGCTTTGAACCTGTAATCTTCCTGTCTCAGCCTCTCAAGTACTGAGATTACAGGTGTGTGCCACCGCACCCTGCACAGTATATGTTACTAAGTGAACAATGGAGGCTAAGGAATAGAATACAACCTATGATTCCATTTTGCCAATAACCAGTGTTCAGTACACACATAGGAGAATTTTGAAAAGGTATCAGTTGTTAGCAAAGGACAAGGGAGTAGGAATTGAGTAATTCAGAATGGCTTCAATTTCTAAGATATATTTAAATTGATTAATTAATGGATATATGAACAGGCAGACATATAAATAAGTAGATGCTATCTATGTAATTAGACAAATCATAACATACATCATTATGCAAAAAAAAAAAAAAACTATTCAAGTTACAAGGCATCCTACTGAGCATATCCCTACAAATTCAGCAGACAGTGCTAGGTCAATGAAATGGAGTGTATTTCATCACTATATGCTTCTCATAGACTGTCATGTGCACTATGGCTGCTCATTGAAGGTGAATAGTCGTATAAAGCAGAATATAAGTGTTATGCAAAGAAATAGAAACTCTCAATCACCATGGTATCCTGTAGCACTGGTAAGTTTTGGCTAATTTGCATTTAAGTCAACATATATTAAGAAGTCTGGGGGTATAGCTCAGAGATAGAATAGGCTAGTAGAGCCCATTGTATACATGAGGACTGGGGTAGGGGTATGGCTCAGAGGTAGAATTCCCTATGTTTGATCACCAAACAACCCCTTCTTGTTCCTGAGTGTGAGGTTAGGAGTTTTGTTTTTTTTTTTTTGCATAATGATGTATGTTATGATTTGTCTAATTACATAGATAGCATCTATTTATTTATATGTCTGCCTGTTCATATGGAATCTCCTACACAGAGTCCCATGGTGCTCAGGGTTTTCAGAGTTTAATTCCTAAGTCTGGACTGGCCTAATCTATTTCTTGCTAAATTACAAGCTTAGCATGAGAGTAGGGAAAATGTGAATTCATCCTGCAAGTGAGCCGTAGAGGTCTTGAGAGTAGGAAAACGTCTGATGGAGTTACTTCAAAGATAATGGGAGGGCAAGCTCCCGTCACCCCCCCCCCCCGCCCCCCGACACATGCTGGCCAGCTGTGCTCAAGGCTTTGAACAAATACAAACTCCCATGTGAAATGTAAGCTCATGAGCTGTTACCTTCCATTTTATAACATGCTATGAGATGTTTCTTGTGATCCTTATGGAAGAAAGCATTTGAAGGAACTGATTTCCAAGAGTAGAAAGAGATGGAGTAGGACAGAGGAGGGAAGGGGTTTGCTTCTTAGGAAGGAAGTAACTTACCTTATTTCCCTGTTTGTTTTAGTATTAGCTTTGTTTTGGGTACTCTCTGGTCCTCTGTGCCTAATTTATTCACATATAGAAAGGGACACTGCCAATTCATTGGCTTCCTGAAATAGGTTAATTAATCAGCATTTCCAAATGCCTGACTCAAATTTGGAGAAACAAATAAGTAAATAAAAACAAGCGAATGGTGTTGGTAAAAGCCACCTTACTACTTGGCCCTGACTAACCCCTAATTAGAACCATAACAGTATGAGTCATGGAGACAACTCAGTCTGCATCAAGTAAATGAGCTGGAAGCTGTGGGCATCTTTGTAGGCTACTCTATCAAATGAAGGAGAGATGTTTCCATGACTGTTTATTTTGTAAGGTGCTTCATTGGCTGCCTTCTATGCACTAAGGATTTGTTGTTGTTGTTGTTGTTGTTGTTGTTAAAGTAGCAAAAATATTTTAGTGTTTTCAAAATATAAAACAAGTCAAATTATTGTAGTTTTGAGGTCTTATGAAATGCTAACAAATATCAATATGCAGTTAAAATATGATGCATCTGGAGTTGGATTCTGGTCCTGGTTTTGCAATATTAATATCATGCTTTTGAGAAGTTTTTTTTTTAACTACTTTGGGTCTCTCTTTTTGCATGTGAAAAAATGCAGTTAGGCCGTGCGTGGTGGCGCACGCTTGTAATCCCAGCATTCGGGAGGCTGAGACCGGAGGATCTAGGTTCGCCGCCAGCCTCAGCTACCTAGTGAGGCACTCCGCAACTTAGTGAGACCCGGTTTCAAAATAAAGAATAAAAAATAGGGCTGGGAGTGTAGCTCGGAGGTAGAATGCCCCTGAGTTCAATCCCCAGTACCGCAAAAAAAAAAAAAAAAAAAATGCAGTTAGCATTACTTGCTTCTTGAGGTTGTTTTTAAGATTAAATCAAAGTGTGTGGATGTTCTCTTTAAACAATTCAGTTCTTGTGAAAGCATTTTTATTAATATGGTTTTATGCATGACTTTTATTTATGACACCAACAGGGCAATGGTAATAATGGGTCAAATTCCACTGCATGGACCAATAACAAAGAACTTTAGTGTTTATCTTTGATGTAGGTTTGCCTTTAAGTGAATCCTTCTAAAATCATGTTATCTCTGCTGAAGTTTGAACACTTCTTATGATACGAGGGAAAATTATTTAAAACCTTAGAAAAAGATAAACATGTCCTTTCAGTGGGAGGGCACATGCTTGGCCAGGGGTTATTTAATTATCTTGGGAAAGTGTATTTTGTTTGATTCACTCTGTTTTTTTATTGATTAAAGGTCTAAGAGTTAGTGACATTTCATGTGAAGTTGGAGAATTATGTCTGGTAGAGATACACATAATTTTTGCCCACCAGAAAAGATAACCTCAAAGGTCACAATCCATTGTCCTGGAGATATTAACCACTTTTTTTTTATCTAACACAGCAATCTTAGTTGAACATTTATTTAATGATCTATAAATACTCATCTCCTCAAATTTTCTTTAAACTCACTTTATCATCTTATTAGATCACTAATAAATGAGTTGAATAAATTCTTTGGCATATGTTCATTTTATGTAAGTCATGTTTTTAATATTTAAAAACTATAGTTTAATAGTTATAGAAACTTTATTGCTGCAGAGGTAATTATAGTTGGTTTTTTAAAATGATACTCTATATCCTGATATTAGGGAAAATGCAGTAGAATATGAATGGAAGGAGAAATGGATGAATGGATAGTAGGGAACAAAGAATTTCTGAAAAATTTAAGTAAAATGTATTAAAATTTACTTTCTCTTTGTATTTCTTCTGGTAGTCAACATGCTATTATACAGTTTACAGTGACACATAGGTTGGGGACCTTATTTAAAGATCCAGCCAGGCGTGGTGGCATACACTTGTAGTCCTAATACTTGGGTGGCTGAGTCGGGAGGATCACAAGTTTGCGGACAGCCTCAGCAACTTAGTGAGGCCCTGTTTCAAAATAATAAAGAAAATAGAGCTGGGGTTATAGCTCAGAGGTAGAGTGCCCTGGGTTCAATCGCCAGTGCCACCAAAAAAAAAAAAAAAAGATACTCTAATACCTGGAAAATATACTATTACATTATACTAGATAATTTCTAAAGTTTCATGGAATAAACTACACTACAAGGTGTACTTCCATACAATTGCAGTTATATCTTGAATGGAGGAACAGAGGGTCTTAGTAATTACTCAAGAGATCAGACAATGTAAATATGAACAAAATTGAACTATGATTGAGTATTCAGGGTCTGTGATACCATGCTAAATGTGCTAACCACTTTAAGATTTATATGCAGGTAAAATATGTCCACAGAGAAGTCCTCACCTCATACAATAAGTGATGGTAACCAGGAATATACTCATATTCCAAAATTATTGCATCAGCTTGGACTTTCAGGACTTCATTTTAACTTTGAGTAAAAGGAAGATATTGGGCTAAATCATTTTTTCTTTCTCTGGAAGATGTCCATCACCTTTGAACATGCCTATGAACATCAACTATACGCCTGAACTTGGGTCAGGTGCAAAGACAGAGGCCCCAGGAAGCCCACAGTCTCACGAGGGACACAGGGGGAGCTATACAGTAAGTCAGGGATACAGCAGACAGACCTGGGAAGAGATGGTCAAGGAAAACTTCCAGGAAAAATAATTGACCAAGGCCTTAGAGAAGACATTTAGTGAGGAATAAGGAATGAACCAAGAGAATGGCATGAAAAATATATTCTACTGGAGCTATTAAAATATTGAGATGATAGCAGCAGAGGACCTAAACCAAGCCCCATTTTCTGGCACAGTTCAGGCTTGGCAGATTCCTTACAGTATTTGTCCCCTGACAAATTTTTACACCTTTTTTTTTTTTTTTTTTTTTTTTTTTTTTTTATGGGATCAAGGATGATTCTATGCCAGAACAGGCTAGGGAAGATGAATTGGAGAGATTCAGTCCAAACTTGTAAAGAATTAACGATCAACCCTCTCCCTGTCCCCACAGACAAGAAAGAAGACAAGAAACCAGATCACCCCAGGGACGCACTACAAGCATGCAATAGTGGTTTTGGCTCCAGGAAGGTTCATCTTTGAGTAGAGCACCCAGATCCACTGTTTATGTAACGTAAACTATTAGAGAGAAAATCATCCGGGAGAAATGCACTCAAAAGAGCATTTGTTGAAAATAACCAGTTTCATGAAGTAATACTTAAAATGCTGTAAGGAAATCAAAGGTCACAAAACTTCAGGTCTTAGTCTTGGTCAATGTAGCCTAAGTTTAAAATGTTAAGGTTGGATCTGCCAGGAAGTTTTCATTCAGAATTGGTCTTAGGTCATGTACCTAGCAGCACAAAATTCCCAGAGTGATCCCAAGATTTCTTGAACCAGATACCCAAATTGAACACTCGGCAGAGTAATCGGCACATGAGATCACAGGGCACTCAAGGGCACTCACTTCCTCTGACACCCACACTGTGAACAAACTGGCACAGGTCAGTATGAAGGAACTGTTGGAATCTCTATGAGCCAACTTCAATGTGTTGTTTTTCTGCTTTCTCAAAAAGAGATGTTTTATGTCATGGCTTTTCAAATTCTATAACTGGTTCAATTTCAGTAGTCCAAGCTTAGAATGTCAAGAGGCTGCCATTTCATTTTTTCTATACTTTTTGCTCCTCCAGAGTCAAGAAACTCTGGTGGTGGCCGCTTGCATTTCAGGGTTATGGGAGTGAACGGTAAACCTTTTAATGCTCTGTTTCCATTGGCAACCATGGATTTCTAACAACTGACTTAGGGAGGCACAGGGGCCTGCTACTTCTGCCCTTAAGTTCCTTACCTCTTCTACATGCTCTAAAGGGAACCATGACATCCCTACCCCATTGATAACAAGTGAATTAAAAATAAACATGCCTATGCCTGTAAAATGTTAAAGGTGTTTCATAATTATATTTCTATTTAGTTTCAAAAGAAATTGGAGTATAATAGAGAAGAAAATATATTTTATCTCTTAACTATGAAGAAAAACAGCCAGAAGATTCCTATTAGCAATACAGCCCAAGGAGAAAGTCACAGAAAGAAATCCATTCTGTTAACATAAATGATGGTCCCAGAACAGGGGATGTAGCCTAGTGTTGGAGCACTTGCCTGGCATGTGAGAAGCCCTGGGTTTGATCCCCAGTACCATTAAGAGAAATCAAGATCTTTCCTTTCAAAGATGACATGGATAGGATCTCTAATTTTTTCCAGGGATGTTATCCAATGAATAAAAGAAAGCAATCTGTATTCAAGTATCTCAGTGAATATACTTAACAATAATCAAAAAAATCTCAATTTCAAAATGGTCTAATTTTCTTATAATCCCCACAATACTGTCCAGAATTAGAAGAGCTGGATTAACATTCTAAATCCGTTCATTTCTCAGTCTGGCTCTACCTCTCCACATTTGGGATTGTGTTAGTTTTCCTTACTGAGAAGTAAGCAGCTGGTAGAGTGAGACAAGATGGCCAAGCCTCTCCCTCCCTAAGTTGTTCTTCGTCTTGGAGTTACAGTGTGCAGTGTCTTACTATGTTGTGAAAAAATGCACTTTCCTCCACTCCACTCAGAGTGGATTGGCATCACCTGATACTTGATAGAAATCTAAACTCTAGGGCTCTATCTCAGAGTAATGGAATTGGAATTCCTGGAAGTGAGGCCTAACATATGTAGTCACCAGCACTGCGTGTGGTCACAGCACCGGTCCTCCCAGGTCAGAGCCTGCTTCAGAATTATTTTGAACCTTCCTAAGAAGAGAGCAAGCTTAGGTCAATGTTTTATTCTCTTCCACCAGCTTTTTCTCTAATGGAATTTACAAGTCTGGCCTTTCAAGTGCAGTCCCCAAAATGGAATGCAAGACACAGGAAAGCAGAGAAGGGAAAAAGTCCAAGCGCCAAAAGAGAAGAATGACCTGCGTGGCTAAATTGTTTTGTCTGCATCCTGTCTAAAGGCACCAAAATTTACAGAGAATAAACTAAGGGAAGGGAAAAGATCTTGCAGCTCAATGATCTTTCAAGTTTGGAATAATTTTAAATTGAGCAATAATCTGAGCATATTTCCATCCAGCATCTGTCTGTGTTCCACTAAGTTTCAGTCTGACTTTTATTCCCCTGAGTAATCAGCCCACATACAAGCAAGTTAGGGCTGGGACAAAAAAAAAAAAAAAAAATCAACACATTTCATTTTCTATTTCCTACATCTCCTTTTCTATACATATCAAAGTACAACATGCAGCAGTAATATATCCATTACACCAAGGTAATAGACAACATTTTGCATGAAAGGTCAGGCTATCTGTGACTGGATTCAGCTGTTGGTTATTCTAATTACTAGCTATTTGAAATATGCTAACGTACCCTTTATAGGACTGATAAATTCATTTGCTGGACAATTATGTTTTGAAAACTTACTACATATAGAAAACTGTTATAAATAGTATACATGCAGTGAATGAGACACTCTTGTGTCTTGAGTCGATCACATCATAAACTTTTCAGATGACAACAGAAAACAATAAATAAAAATACATATATATATGTACATGTGAAGAAAAATAAAGGAGGCGATGGGCTATTTCAAACTTTATGAGTAACAAAGGCCTTTTTGATATTTAATTAGAGAGTTAAATAAAACAAGAAACCTGATGCTAACTAGGGAAAGGACTTACCAGAGGGAGTAGTAAATGCAAAGGTTCAGAGGTAGAAGGGAGTCTGGAGCCACTGGAGCACCGTGAAGGCAGTGTGTGATCAAGAAGGGTAGGGGAGGAAAAGAGTAGAAGAGATGGCTAGAAGCTATAGCCAGGGGCTAGATTACATAGGACCTGCAGGCCCATGCTAAGGATTTTTGTTTTTTAAAAATGTGACAGAAACCCATTGGAGTTAGGTTGCAGAAGGCTAGGATCTGGCTTAGAATTCAAAGGATCATAGCAGGTGCTAAGTAAAAACCCATTGGGAAGGTGTCAGGAAGGAGTTGGATCACAGGTAAGAAAGATACTAGAAGAAGAGATAGATGATGGTGGCTGGGGCAAGGTGATCAAAGATTGGCAGAAGAACATTTCTTGAAGGAAGAGAAAACCAATTTAATAAAGAGAATCAAAGGTGAATACTAAGTTTGACCTGGGCAACGAAATAAATGGTAATGATATTTCCTGCAATCAGGAATACAGAGAGAGGCTAGGTTCAGGTGAGGAAAGGAGTATAAATCAAGAGTTGCTTTGGATAGGTTAAATTTGATACACCAATTTCCCAGCCTTTAAACCAACACCTCATAGAGTTTTCAGAGCATTACATGGAGATAATGCATGTGAAGAACTTAATACAGTGTAAGGCATAAGAAATGGTAAGATCATAGCATCTTAGTTCTTTGAGAAAAATTAGCTATTTTCTCAGACTGGGAGAAGATCATTGTAGAACAATGTGACTGGTTGTTGAATCTGCAGTAAATAGGAAGGTAGAAAAGTCTCTTAATCTCTCTGAAGGCATAACCACCCCCTCTTAGAATGAGGAACTAGCTTAGCTGACCAAGCAGGCTCCTTCCAGCTCTATGATTAGCTGGTCTTCAGAACCATTGCAGAAGATCACTGTGATGCCAGAAGGAAAATATCAGATGTCCCATTCCATCAAAGAACCTATCTATGTTGCAGACATTTCAAATGCCAAATCAATGTATCTAATAAAAACACTTTTCTTCCAGGCTTAAATTTCTAACTTCAAGAAAAAAAATACATCTGCACAAAAAAACACATCCAAACAATAGAAAGCATTTTTATCAGCAAATGTCCATCCTCAGTGGACACTTTTAATGGAGAATTAGGCTCAGCCGGGTTTGAGAGTGTTCTCAGGAGTAGAGGGATGGCTTTTGTAGATTCCTTGTACTTTGAGGACAAGAGTCCATGACTGCTGAAATGTGTCCAGAAAGGGTGAAGATGTGAACAGAGCTATATCCTGCCCTGAGTGATTCTTGATGGGTTTGCAAGAAAGTCAAAAGAGAGCTGCATCCAGTCTGTATGAAGGAATTGGGAACAGTCTCCTCCATAGTCACCGATGTGTGCATCATAGGACTGTTAGGCTTCTATCCATCAAGAATAAGCCTGCGTCATTGTTAAACATTAAACTAATGGAAAGAAAAATGACTCTGAATAAATGAATCCGCAACTGATAAATGATTTCTTGATTTTGTCAGGCCATGGACTTCTTTGAGGATCTGATGAATCTGACTTTTCTTTCTTCATAAAAAGCATCTAAATGTAACATTGTGCTTATAATTTCAAGGGCTTCATAGAAACCTGCAAGCCTATTCTAGTTCTTCATGGACTAAGAAGATAAGCATCCTTCATCTAAATGAAGGAAAATTAGGCATTTCTGATAGTCGACATAATTCAGGCAAAATACAAATGAGGTCTAAAACTGTTTTTCTATCAAATAGGTCAAGTCTAAAAGAACTGAGGCCATGTTTTAATTGTATTTTATTCTCAGCAGCACTGTTCTGCCCACTGAGCAGAGTGGACATTTTAATCATGATAGTTGGAGGAGGGAGATGGGATGATAGAGAGGGATAGTGAGCATGAATGATTTGGGAATTTCTATGGAGAATGCTATATAGGAAAAAAAAATATGCTGAGATTAAAGGGAAGCCAATTAAAGACTTCATGCTCACATAGTGAGCATGTCCCTTCTCTATAGTAGATAATCATCCTTGGGTACATTTCTCTCTGTTCCTCAGCTGACTTCTCCATGAGAAGAGTCTACCTCAAAAGGCTATTGTGAGGACTAAAAAAAATTAATGGATGAAAAGTGCTGAGCACAGTGCCTGGTGTGTAAGAAATGTTCAATAAGCAAGGTGTTTACCAACAGCAAAGAGCTACACTACCTATTTAAGGCAGCACTTTCAACTGGGCATAGTGGTGCATGCCTGTAATCCCAGTACTTGGGAGATTGAAACAGGAGGATCATAGGTTCAAAGACAGACTCAACAACTTAGCAAGGACCTCAGCAACTTGTCCAGACCCGGTTTCAAAGTTAAAAAAAAAAAAAAAAAAAAAAAAAAAAAAAAAAAAAAAAAAAAAAAAAAAAAAAAAAAAAAAAAAAAGAAAAGAAAAATAGGATTAGGAGGTGTTAACACAGAGATAGGTCCTAGGTTCAATCCCATGGAAAACAGGGCATATATGTATTCATAAATTATTCAAGTCTTACCCCAAAGAAGCAGAAAGCTAACATAAAAACTGGAAAAGTATTTAAAATGATCATTGCTTATTTCAATCTACCCAGAAACTGTAACAAGTTACTCTTTTAGAAACTAGCAGACCAATAGTTTGTCCTTACCCAGTTTACTCATTTTAAAATTGATTTGTTTTTGTTTTCTTTGAAATTTATTCACAGGACTTCACAGAGAAGAAATTTGTAGTTATGTTGGAGTTTGGAAACAGTGCATTGTGTGAACAATTCAATTTAATAACACACTCATTTAGGGAATTAAAGTAAAAGAAGCTAAATTTAGCCCAGAAAATTAGAACATTATCTCTGAAATAACATTCCCCAAAGCTAAGAATAATCCATTTGCTTCTTGTTGACTGTTAGTTTTCAATGCATGTCTCAGATGGCTACCTTATGTTTTCCAACATTGTTCTTTCCATCAGGGAATAGTTTCTTGTACTTACCCAAACCCTAGTTGATTTCTCTTTCCATAATCTTTGGGAATTCAAAGAAGCCTGTGAGTCATCAGAACTCATTACCAAAAATGGGTGTGGAATGCAATTTCCTAGATATTATAAAGACTATAGCATACATCTATTGTCTCAAAAACTTTGAATGTAATTTTGGCAATGATCAAGAATGGCTCAAATAACCTTTTAAGGCAACTTCTAACTTATGTGCATTCAGGATTTAAGCCTCTAAGATTCGGCCTACTCAGCAACTTTGGAAAAGTACTAAGGATGTGGCCACAATTTAGTCAGAAAAATAGATTTTTTTATATACAATTTGGCTGTTTTAAGTAGAGTGTTGCTTAAAATTAACATCAGCGTTCCACATTAATAAAAATGAGCCTCTATGTCTGCCTGTCAGATCCAGGTGGGCTAGTCCCCATTCTCTAGAAACATCTCTAGCAAGTATGACCTTTCCAAATCTCTGTGGCTTATCTGGTATATCTGTGAGAAAACAGGGAGGGTGTTCAAAGCTGGGAGGGTGTAAAACCCATTCAAGGAAGGCCTGTGCCCAGCCTTATTTTTAAGGTCTTATCTTTGCCTTGCGGAAAGGGTGGAAGTCTGGTAGCCAGGCCTTTGTGTTCAACTTCTGACTTTTTCCTTTTTGACCCATAACTTTCAATGATCAACTATGAAATGACTTAGGGAGAGAGAAGTAAATAATTTAAGAACTGGATACAAAAAAATTAATGAGAATTCTTTCAGGGGAACATTCTCCAGTTGGCTCAAATTTTTCCTTCCCCACATACGTGCTTACTGTCAAATAGCCATGTCTCTGAGTTTCCTTGGGCCAACTCTTGATAGCTAAAGAAAAAAACTAAGAGAAGACAGCAATCCTTCTGTAGCCCTTGCTGCCTGTGGTCCCACCCTTTCTCTCAGTCACTTGGCCTTCTGTGCACTTTCTTCTGTTCTTCATAGGATTTCCAAGGCCTGATGACTTTTCACTAAGGAAAACTAAGGGCTACCATCCATCACTCAACAATTTCCACTTTAGCCTCCCTCTTCCCATGCCTTATTACAACATTGCTAACATCAAGGAATCCAACATTCTAGTATTATGAGTAAGAAGACATTCCCTGGGGCTGGAACTGTAAGAAGAATCCCCAACCGTGGTGAACTGTGGGTATGTTATAACTCTGAGCCTGAGAAGTAAGAGGCAGCTAAAGAAGTATAAAGCGCAGATGTGCCCTTTTTCCTTAATATCACCCACATGCCTTTCTGCTTGCCTTCCCACAGGTTCTCTCTGTTTTGCCCTTGGGAAACTTTTGCCTGATTTTTCCTTTTCCAACCCATTCCTGATGGTGATAAATCATCCTCTCAGAGTTGCTACTCTGTTACCTGTCCCCTCTCCAGTGGAAGTAACACCTTCAGAAGGGAGAGAGCCATCCAAATAGGAGAGCTCTGTCATTGCCCTCACTCTCTTCCTGACTCTGAGAAGTAAAAGGGAAGTAGATACTTAATAAGCACATTATTTTCACTGACAAGGCACATATTTCATAAGTAGTTGACCAATTAAGAATCATGCAAAATGAAATAACAAGTCATTTCACTCCTGTGTAGATGTTTTTATAGGACAGAATGCCAGAAATGGAGGTGCTAGGTCAAAGGATAAATGCACCTCTGATCCTGTTAAGTATTTTTAGATTTCCTTTCATAAGGGTCATACCACTTTGTACTTACCCTAAAATGTATGAGAGTGCTTGTTTTTCTCCAACTTTGCAATGGTGTGTGATAGCAAACTGCTGTATTTGTGCTAGTTCTACAAATGAGAAATAATTTCTCATTGAAATTTGAATTGACATTATTATAAATGAAGTCATCATATATTCTGGGATCATTTGTAGTCTTTCTGATATTTTGTGTTTGGAAGAAGGCACTCTGTAGTCTACAGCAGTATTTCTTTACCTTTCAGTCATACCTGGGGGTCAGCCCACACATCTGTTTTATACAAGGCCAATATGAAATACACATGCTCTGGAGTTGAGTAAGGGTAGATATGATATATGCTGAAGAAGCATAAGACCTAGAAAGCTTCATACCTTTCACAGTAGTCTTTAATTACTTGTTTGGCAGAAGCTGAATGGAGAGTACAAAGGTCACTCTCCAGAGCATAGCAAGAAGAGATTACTTGTGCTGTAAATTTACATCTCCTGCTATTTCAGGATAATGCCTGAATGATTTGTCTTCTCCTCTTCCTAAAATGTAGTATTCATGCTTCTGTAAGTTGTGTGAATCTCAAGAAAAGGGTCAGAGAAAGAAAGAGATGGAGGGAGAGAAGGAAAGGAGGAGGAGGAGGAGGAGGAGAAGGAAGAGGAGGAGAAATGTGAAATATCATGAAAAAGATCTCACATTGTCAATGTGGCTTATAGGAATCCCTTGCTAGACTTCATTCCATAAGAGGTATGGTGTTTATTTTGGACCATCACATGGAGTATTGAGGGCCCAATGCCATACCCTTCCCTTTCAGATTGGCTCCAGACACATCCCCAGGAAACAGAAAACATTAAGATTAGGCCAATATGGCATAGAAAAGAGACATAGAGAAACCTTCTTTAAAGGTGTGACATACGGCATACAATAAAATTTCTATTGTTAATAAGTATTTCTTGAAAAAATGTTCTGTTTTCAAATATGTATACAAAATGCTGGATTAAAGATAAGCAAGCCCTAGTATTGTAAAATCTCTAGAAGCCTTTAATGGGGGGGGGGGTGGCTAGCTAGTGTTTTCCACCATAATTTGGTTCCAAAATCCTCTTCCCTTCAAAACCAATCAAGGGTCTAGTACTGTGATAATGGTGGTGTAGGGCTGGAGCATCTACAGGGATCCAGAGGACTTCGGATGCTGCTGACAACCACAGGCTATTTTTTGTCCCAGGCCTCTCAGGGCTCAGGTTACTCATCTCTAGGTGTGCACTCTACAAGGTCACAAAATTCTCTTTGACCTTTAAGGTGGCATGTGCTGCAGAAGACATCCTGGCGGTCCTGCTTCCAGTTCAGCTGGTGACTTCTTAGAGCTTCTCAAGTGCACTATCAGAGGAGTGTGAGAGACAACACTTGTACAATGCTATCAGAAGTGGCCTGAGATGATTGGGGGTTTCTTTCACAAGATATCATGCAGACCTTAGTGCCGACCCCATTTTTTCTACAGATGTAAAGCCTCACCTCTTACTGGTTGCTGTGGACTTAGTGGTTTGCATACTGATTTGCACTGGGGTCAGGTCAATGCGTTGGTTAGTCAGAATCCAGCTTCACATTCACTGGTGAGGTGCATATAATAAACTTCTGTCTGCTGCTCTAGGTCCTCACTTAAATGGACAGCATGAACTCAACCAGCAGTCCCAATAGTTTTGATTCTTTGGCACTTGCTTTCATTGGTATCACGTGGCATTTTATAACAATAGAGATTCTGATCTGTCGGTGTTGCTAAATTATTGACATTCCATCAGGTTCTACAGACCCATGGAGTGGGATTTGTTGGGAGCGCTTGATGCTTTGTTTTGCCCCTGTGCTCCTTTAGTCAGGAAACTGTATTGAGCCTGCAAGACCCCAGGCATTGAGCTGAGCGCTAGAGGCATACAGTTGCTAGTGGCCACACACGTCATTTCTTCTGAACACTCTGCCATGCTCCCCACAAGATACAGCTTACATGCCCTCCTGAGCTTGACCTCATCTTAGTCTGGACTAGGTGTCTCCCCATCCATCCTCCCCCCAGTTCCAAAAAGCTCCAACCTTATGCTCACACTACTGCACCCCTCCCTCCCTCCTTGAGGGGCCTCTGATCCTTAAAAGCAAACACTCTGATGCCTTAATCTCCATCTCCTGACCTCTACTGCAGGGATTGCAGCTTAGAAAGTACTCAGATCCATGACTAAATGACTGATTGAATCAAGGTATAAAGAAATAATTCCTCTTCTCAAAGACTACAAGGAATCCAGTTCAGCTTTTCTAAGCTACCTTAAAATACCTATAGTGCATTTATGATGCCTTAAGTAAAATTAGATGAATGTTTCTAACAGTTTTGTATTATGAAGACATTTCCAAATTTATCTTTCAAAGATAAGCTGGAAATGTTACAAGCACCTGATATTGGTCTTAAAATCAGTTCTGGTCCTATACAGAGAAAGGCTCAAAGGTAAGGCCAAGAGTAACAGCCCAGCTGAGAGAGATAGTCCTCTTTGTTCTGTTTGAAACAGCCTGCTGTTTCAGTCTGTCACCTCCCCTTCCCTCGCCCTTCACATTCTACATGCCTTGTTAATGTGGAGAGAAAGCAACCAGAGACAATAGCAGTCATGTTTCTAGTTTAATTACAGAAACATAAACCTTACATCTTCTTAAGCCTCATTCATAAAAAGAAAAAATGACAAAGTACATGCCATGCCTTCTCTGCTTCTTGTCACCAACCATCTTGTCCTACTGTAAACAAGGACACTCCACAAGTATTCAGAATGTAATTACAGTAAACCACACTGTCTGCCAGTTACATCTGGGGAACACAGTTATGTATGTAGGTATGTTGGACTAGGAGGCATATAAAAGAAAGTTTCTACTTCATCTGAGCAAATAACCTGGAAAGTATAATTTTTATGATAACTACATACACTTGAAATGACATTCTAAAAGGTCTATAAATGTATTTAAAGAATATATGTAAACAATAATATGTCTGTACTTAGTGTAGAAACAAACTTCTCACATTAATAACCAGTATGTAAAATGTTAGCAACATTACCAGATACTAACCAAATGGTTTCAACCCCACTGGCTTATATGGCACACCACGATGCTTTAGAAAAGTCCAGCTGATGGATTCTCTCTCCCCCTTTAGTTCTCTAACTTTAGGGGAGATTTTACTGCTGGGAAGACAGATCTTTGTTTTGGAGTTGCATGGCTCCTCTCCAATGCCAGATACATGATTCTGCTGTGTTTGAATAAAAGGAAATCCATCATAACTTCTTTTCTTTATTGATGAATGCCAAAAAATGCATGCAATTAAAGAAAAAAAAAGAGGCCTAGCCTTTGAGCCTGTTTGAAGTTGTTATGAAAGAGGGAACTAGAGGAAGTCAGAAAATTTCCATTCTTCCATTCATCCACCCATTGATGCATTATTTACTCAAACAAAATTCAGTAACTGTCTGAGGTGCTAACATCATTCCCCAAATGCATATCTTTTTTTATTTATTTATTTATTTTTTTTCTGTAGTACTGGGGATAGAACCCAGGAGCATTCTACTTCCAAGCTACACCTCCAGTCCTATTTTTATTCTTTATTTTTGAAACAGGGTCTCACTAAGTTGCAGAGAGCCTCACTAAGTAGCTGAGGCTGGCCAGGAAACCCAGATCCTCTGGTCTCAGCCTCCCAAGTACTGGGATTACAAGTGCGCACCACCACGCCCAGCTCCAAATGCATATCATTTTTAAAACTAAAATCTGGGCAGAGGATTAAAAAGAAAAACATACCACACTGTACCTACATTTAAATACATCCTAAAAATGTTGTTGCTGAGATATCCATAGATCCCATACACCATATTTTCATAGACACTGGGATAGCTAAAAACGGCACTGTAGTTTGGGGTACTTTGGGGACACAAAAGACAATGCATATATCAGAAATTTTCCAATTTTTAATTTTCTTCCTCATTGAAGCATCAAGAAAGGAACAGGGGATTTGGAATAAGAAAATATTATTTCACACCTGGCCCTGTCTCATTCTGTTGATTTTCTCTTCTTAGAACTGAACTGAGGACTGACCAAATTAATTTATGCAATAATGTGTGTATTCATTCATTCACTCATTCTGTCACTCAACAACACCTGAAATGGCCCAGGTACCATCCTCAATGCTGCTAAGAATATGCAGCTCAACAAAAACAGACAACACTGCTACTTTTATGGGATTCTTTATCTATTAAGCAGCCAGAGGCTATAAAATTACCATGCTAATGAATTTATAATGACACATGGAAGTGTGTGCTCTGAAGGAGGTGTATGCTTCTACAAGCCTGATGAACAAGCCACAGGAAGACAGAGGCAGAAGGAGGACTTTATTCAGTAAGAAACACTTTACATCTGAGAGGTGCAAATGAGAGATTATGGGCCAAAGGGTGGGGATAGTTGGGTTCAAATAGCCTGTGCAAAAGCTTCATCAGAACAGGAGAGAGCACAGTGGTTAGAGGAGACTAAAAGATAATTAGCCTATCTGGGTTGTAGTTGTAAAATCACACTTTATTGTGAAAATGGCATGAAAAAGTAAAACTATCTCTAACAATTTTGCATATTGATTACATGTTAAGATGTTATTTTGGCAACTGATTTTTGACAAAGGAGCCAAAAATATACACTGGAAAAAAGATAGCCTCTTTAATAAATGGTGTTGGCAAAACTGGTTAACCATATGCAGGAAAATGGAAATAAACCCCACTTTCTCACCCTGCACAAGAGTCGACTCAAGGTGGATCAAGGACCTGGAGTTAGGCCAGAGACCTTGCAGATACTTGAAGAGGGCATAGAACCAACACTTGAACACATAGGCACAGGTAAAAACTTTCTCAACAAGACCCCAAAAGCACAAGCAGCTCAAAGGAAGATCAATATATGGGATTGCATTAAACTGAAGAGCCTCTGCACAGCAAAGGAAACTATAAAGAATCTCAAAAGAGAGCCTACAGAGTGGGAGAAGGTTTTTGCCAGTTACTCTTCAGATAGAGGTCTAATATCTAGGATATACAAAGAACTCAAGAAAATCGCAGCTAAGAAAGCAAATAACCCAATCAAAAAATGGGCAAAGGATCTAAGTAGACACTTCACAAAAGAAGAAATACAAATGGCCAATAAATGTATGAGGAAATGTTCCACATCATTGGCAATCAGGGAGATGCAAATCAAAACTACCCTGAGATTTCACCTAACTCCAATCAGAATGGCAATCATAAAAAAACAGGAACAACAACACCTGCTGGCGAGGGTGTGGAGAAATGGGAACCCTAATACATTGTTGGTGGGACTGCAAATTTGTGTAACCACTGTGGAAAACAGTATGGAGGACCCTCAGACAAATGGGAGTGAACCTACCATATGACCCAGCAATACCACGACTGGGTATCTCCCCAAAAGAATGGAAACCAAACTATCAGACCAACGCATGTGTATCTGTTTATAGCTGCACAATTCACAATAGCCAAACTATGGAAAGAGCCAAGATGTCCATCGACAGATGAATGGATTACAAAACTATGGGATATGTACACAATGGAATTTTACTCAACCATAAAGAAGAACAAAATCATGTTATTTGCACAGAAATGGATGCAACTGGAAAACATTATGTTAAGTGAGATTAGCCAGTTACAAAGAGTAAAGAAGCATATGTTCTCCCTAATATGCGGATGCTAGGGAGAAGATGGGGCATAGGAGGGTCTCCAGATGAAAAGGAGAGATCCTCGATAAGCAAAGAAGTTGATTTAATCGAAGGGGATTGATGGGGCGGGGGGAACACCCTAAGGCACATGATGTACTTACACAATTATATCAAGGTCACTCACTGAACTGAACCTGAGAGGGAGGGAGGGTGAGGGAATGGGGTGGAAATTGGGGAAGGGGTCAAATGAGAAATGTGGGCAAATATGTCGTTAACAATTTGTACCTAACAAAGATGTGTGCTTACAATGCACGAATTACTAAAATAAAAAAAAAGAAATTATGGAAATAAAAAATAAATAAATAAATAAATAAATAAAATGTTATTTTGGGTATGTTGTATTAAAAATCTTATTAAATTAATTTCATCTATTTCTTCTTGGTTTTCTAAGATAATGCCTATAATATTTAGAGTTACATACATGGCCTATATTATCCATATTATATTCCTATTGGCAGTGCTGGTAGTACATGCAGAGCCTTTTAAATCTGGATAAGCATTTTAATCCTGAGCCCAATGGGAGGGAAGCAGTGGAAGGCTCTACACAGAGGGAGGATAGGCTCATTCCAGCTTCTGGGTAGAGATAAATCAAAAGATAGCTAGAGAGGATGGAGGAAAACCTGCTACATGCCATGTCAGACCAGGCTTTAGGGTTAGGAGGTACAGATAAGAGAAGTGAAGAAATTTGAGAG
Organism: Graphiurus murinus; assembly: GCA_004027655.1. Taxonomy (NCBI): domain Eukaryota; kingdom Metazoa; phylum Chordata; class Mammalia; order Rodentia; family Gliridae; genus Graphiurus; species Graphiurus murinus. The sequence continues at coordinate 28,142 of PVLC010001363.1, forward strand.
ATACCTGTAGGACAAAAACATCAACAGGCCCCTGGTAGTGAACTGTATGTGGTATTGGGAAGGTCCAAGGGAGCAGAAGTCATGCTGGAAAAAATAAGATTTTTATTTGAAATTCATGGTAATATCCAAAGTCCTACACTAGAAATATGACTGTAGTGAGGTGAGAGTACAAAGAGTATAACATACTGCTCTTACTGCTTCTTAAAGTGGATTTCATTAAAAAAATGGATTCTAGCATCACATCAGTAAATTCATCCTGGTTGGAAAACTGCATGCCTTTTAACCAGACTTGCACTTAAGTCAACAGAAACATAATGATCATTGCCTGTGCAAGAAGCTGAGAAGGGTCACTCATGAGTATGAAAGGAAAGGGAACTAACATTTCTTTAGTTCCCAGAGATGCGTGCCAGGAGCCTTATGATTTGTGTCATTTAATCCTTCCAAGAACCTGTGAGAACATGTTACTATCCCCATTTCAAAGATAAATTCAGTGAGGTTCAAAGAGGATAGAAAATTTATTAAAGCTCCATGAATACAGAGACCACTTTGATTTTCTCCCCACTCCACCCCTCATGATCAACACACTGCCTATGGTACACTGTGTACTCAGTGAATACAGGTGGAATGAACATAGGTTACATAGTTCACAAGAAATGGAGTTAAGTCCCAAACCTGTTGTGTCTTGACTCAAGCATATGGGAAGAAGTTGGAGTATTTGGAAAAATAGAATTAAGGATGGCCTATATACTTATATGTGGTTAGGTTAACAGATATTTATGTAAGAGCTCTCTATCTGTGACAGATGGTTATCCTGCACCTCGTTGAATAATAAGAATAGTTAGCATTTCCTGAGAGTTTACTGTGTGCCAGACACTATTCTAAGCACTTCTGTTAACGTTATTTATGCCTCATTCTTCGTAACCCCATGGGGTAGGTACAAGTATTTTTTTTTTCTCATTTTACTATTTTCCTCAAACAGAAACACACAGAAGCTTAGTCACTTGCCCAAGTCACACAGCTGTAAAGGCATGAAATCCAAAAAAACTCTCTCTAGACTTCACATAGCACTCCATCACTGCGTGACAGAACCCAATGAAACCCTAGTTCTTTTGCCCCAGTAGCAGGGCAAAGTCTGCCTTCTTGCCATTGGTCTGAAACCTTCTCTTGGGGCCACACAGTATAATATTTGATCAGGGCACCCCCTTGTGAGTCAGGAAGTAATTCACGGGTAAACTGTGAGTCAGAAATATGGAGACCCAGAGTAAAATGAGTATAAAATGGGCCTGTGGATCTCACTCAACAAAAAGAGCACACTTATTGTGGGCTTTCAAACAAACCACTGTCAAGAAGCTGTTTATTTGTCTATGATGACATCAGGTCAGAGAAGAGAGGTGCCAGGGGGTTAGTAAGTTGAAGATTTCCCAACAGCAGAAATCATCTCAGTAGGGTGTTAACAGTGAATTCAAGAGACCCTTGATCACTAATAGAGCTTGATAGTTAAGATTCTAAGCACACTAGGCATTAAGTGCTTGCTAGCAGTTCAGATAATGAACTGGATGGCTATGATCAGCCATCCATGCATTTCATGTGTGCTGGTTACTTCAATTGTCAAATTACAAATTTTCCATTCTGTTATGTATAAGAGGGCTTAGTGCTCTGATCTGGAATATCTGCTGGGCAAATGTGAGTCTGCATATGAACACTGTGCTTTTTTTTTTACAATTTAAAATTGTCATGCTGCTTCTCTACTGAATACAGATATTGCAGTCACCAGAATCATGAAAGTGGGCAAAATTCCCTGTGTGCTAAGTGGCCATCCATCATGAGTAGTGAAGACTGCCCTTGCCTACCTTCAAATCATAACAAGAAAGCCTGTCCGTACTGTGTCATAGAACTTATCAAACTATATTATAGTTGCTTATCTAATTGCTCGTCTCCTCTGTTAGACTCTGAACTCCAAGAGGGCATATCCTACATCTTTCTTTGTTACTGCTTTCCTAGAATTTGGTTATAGCTTTGCCTATAATAAGCATTCAATATATCATTGAATGAGTGAATAAAACTGCCTTTCTATGTCATGTTAAATGAGGTCAGTAATTACTAGTTTTATAAGACATTGTGAAAGTAGGGTTCTAGAGTAGTATTGTTCACAATGTTTTCTGATGGCCTTTAAAGATACACTAACATTCAGACAAAAATAGTAAGTACAATAATTCTTATATAATACCATTAAAAAATGAAGACTGGTAATAAGAATTAGATTACAGGATAGAGAAATTAGGAGGGGTAAGAAATGAAGAAATTTAAAAAAAAGACATTTCGTCAGATAGACAAAAGGAAAGATTTAAAAAGAAAGATAAGGAATTATTTCAAAAGGAAAGATAAGGAATCTAGGCACTGAGAGGAGGTATATTATTTGTTCATTTGTTTTTCTGCAACACAAAACAGAGGCAATGTGCTATTTTTTTTTTTTTTTTTTTTTTTTTTTTTGTGGTACTGGGGATTGAACTCAGGGGCGTTCTACCTCCGAGCTACACCCCCAGCCCTATTTTTTTATTCTTTATTTTGAAACCGAGTCTCACTAAGTTGCGGAGTGCCTCACTAGGTAGCTGAGGCTGGCCGCGAACCCGGATCCTCCGGTCTCAGCCTCCCAAATGCTAGGATTACAAGTGTGCGCCACCACGCCCGGCTGCAATGTGCTATTTTTTACCTTAAAATTGACCTGGGAGGAGAGATAGTGAAGATGCCTTAAGAGTCAGTTAAGGAGTTATTTAAATTTTATAGAGTGTGGTATGGAAGTAGAAAGTGGACATGGATTTAGAGCATATTTGAAAGAGAATTGATAAGCATTAGTGTCAGAAGGATATTGGCAGATGAGAGAAAAAGACAGGAGAAAGACCTAGAGATAGACATGATTACAAGGTTTTCACCTTGAATAAATATATCTTCATCAAGATAGAAAATAGAGACTGGTATGGAGGTCTGGGAACCTGCTAAGTTAGTTTATTGTGGGAGCTGTTTAATTTCAAATATTTTGTGGGGCATCTAGAGAGTGGTGTTAACTTCTCTTCTGACTCTTCTCCTCCAGTTCACCCCCATCTCCAAAGAATCCTCCACATTACCCCATGATTATCTTAATGCCTGATCATGTCACCTCCCTATTTATAAATGTGTGCAGCTCTCTGCTGCTTAAGTTACAACTCCATAGAACAGCACCATGCAAGTACTTGCCAGGCTGGCCCCTACGCATCTTGCCTGGCTCATCTCCTCTCCAGCTCACAGTTCACCTTTAACGAGTGTCTGGCCAAACCACACAAATCTGCAAGTAAAGACAGGCGCTCGAGAGCAGGAGCAAACAGTATTTCTAGGTCTCTATTTATAGCAGTCAGAAGGAATGGCAAACTCTTTCAAGTTCCTCACTGCTACTCTGTGGAGATCCAAAAGGGAGATTATTTTTCTAACTCTCTAATCAACTACACTCCAATTTGATAATTTTTTATCATATTCAATAACAGTCACATATTATTACCTTATGAAAACTGTTACCTAAAAACAAATATATACAATGAATGAATGTTTAAGGTATTGTTTCTAAATTAAAGCAGTCTAGTTTTTCTTAAAATGGTGGCCATTAACTCTATCAGATAAAATTTTCCTATCTAATGAATATTTTATAACATGCTTCGTCACTACCCTAAAATAAAACTTCTAGAAAATTAAACTTACATATATCCCTAATTAAAGGCAAATACACACATATAAGATTGTCACGCACATACCCAGATTGTCATATAAATGAGGAATTAAAGAATTTGTAAGAAAATATTGTGTATTTAAATATGTAATTTTCAACAATAGTTATACCAGTCAAATACTTAAATCTTCTTATAATGAATAAGCTTAGGTATAAAAGAATAGTAGCCATTCTTAAGCGGTAATAGAAAGTGAAAAAGCAGATATATATATATATATATATATATGTATATATATATATACATATTATATATATATATAAAGTGAATTTGCCCAAAACAAACAAAAAACCAATACTAGGATAATTAATGATTTATTTGTGTATGAATAGGTAAATCTTAACTTTAAGTTGTAATAATAAACCAAATAAATTGCTAAGTGAAGGAAAAGGCCTTATCATTGTATTTCCAATCATTTTGTAATATTTAGGGCAATAAATATAAAATATTTTTAAATGCTACATAGCAACATTTAAATATCAACAATATACTATGTTAACAAAATGATACATCTTCATGTGGCAGCTATAACTGCAGATCAATACAGGTGTGTTGTCTTGTGATTAAAATAGTACAACTAGTGCTGCCTTGGGTGGTGTGATTTTCCAAAATTTGAACAATTTTTGGCAAAGCTATGAACCCATAAAGTATAATCTTTCCTTGATTTAAATGATTGCTGCATTCCTCAAACATTCAGTAAATGTTAAAACATTGCATAAACAAACGACTTTGTTTTTGAGGACATTAAAGTCTATGCTCTAATCATTGTAAACTGAATTTTTACTTTCTTTTTTTTTTGAAGTTATTGCATTTATGTGTGCTTACTTCTTTTTTTATTGTAATAATTCGTGCTTTGTACGTATACATCTTTGTTAGGTACAAACTGATAACGACATATGTGCGCACATTTCTCATCTGACCCCTTCCCCAATACCCACCCCGCTCCTTCACCCTCCCTCCCTCTCAAGTTCAGTTCATGAGTTTCTTGGACCTAGAACTCAAGAAAATATTTTGTTATTTGACACTATTCCATGCAATGCAGTTTTTCTAGCACCCTATCCCCTACTCACTAAGTTCTCCCAGTAACTAGGTCAATCGTAAGTCCCCAACAAATATCCAAAAATCACCCATCACCACCACATACACACACTGCCACCCCCAAGAGGTAAAACTTTCATTTGGGACTCAAGGTTTAGGATTCTTCCATATCAGACTTGTCTCCTGAATAAGGAGAAGAAGGTAGTTTTACTGGTAAAGGTTGGTACTAGATGAGTTGGTATTAGATCGTTTGTCTCTGTGTAAATAAATATCAGAGACATGAAACATTACTGAGTCATTGAGAAAAGCCATACATTCAATTTGCTTTCTGTTTTTCTTTTTTTATTTATTTAAAGTTGAAACTTGTTGTCCAAAAGATCAGGAACCACTGATAATAAAGCCTCCTCCTATCCCTTCCCTGTCATCTTTTAGAACCACTGCGGTGATGACAGTGATAATTACGGTAGCTAGTGCTTACGTATACACGTATTTTGTGCTAATAAACTATGTGCTTTAAATGCAAGCAAGCTACACAATGGCCCTCTGAGTTTGTTTTTAGAATCTCTGTGAAGATTAGAGATGAGCCATGAGAAATAACCTGGCACATAGTAAATGGTCAAAATACAAAAGCTACAACTATTAAATTCTAAACCACCCTGAAGCAATAACACAAAAAGCATGCCTGACTGTGATGTCAGATGTTCAGAAGTTATTTATTTATGCCATGGACAATACATTTCTTAAAATATGCATGGAAACAAGCCCATCAGTTCAAGAGACTTCCTTTAGATTTTCCCTGCTGTGGCAGGTAATAAACATCAGCTTGGCTTCGATTATTTATAACTGGTTGTTATAAAGACTGTGTCTAGTGCAGCAAATCGAGCTTTGTGTTTGAGCCTTGAGTTGTAACAAATTCATTTCTTTAAGGCTGATTGATTCTGTACAATCAGATTATTTGCCTGTTCAGTAGGGCAAGCAATTTTCCAAGAGAGATTTATTACTATTTTTTTTTAATTTTGTAGCATTTAGATGTGTACTTAAAAGTTTAGAGAGGGAAAAAACTATAAGCATAATATAGGTAGTTTAAAAAAATGACTAATTAGAATTGCCCTGGAGTTTTTCACCTAATTATCTACGTGCCTATAGAACTAAAGATAGTTTTTTTTTTTTTTTTAATAAGAAAAGCTTTCATTTTCCTCTCAAGAGTATAGTAAAATTGTGCAACTAGCTGGGTGTGGTGGCACACGCCTGTAATCTCAGTACTTGGGAGGCTAAGACAGGAAGATCATAGGTTCAAAGCCATTAGCAAGGCCCTCAGAAACTTAGGGAGACCTTGTTTCAAAATAAAAAATGAAAAAGGGCTGGAGATGTAGCTTGGAGGTAGAATGTCCTTGAATTCAATCCCCAGTATCCCCTACACCTCCCCCGGCACACACACACACACACACAAAAACCCTACGCAACTGTCTGATAATAGTTTGTTCTTAGTGTAGCATACACTTCAGATTTTTTATTTTTTAATCTATTTTTAAAATTTGACAGGAAACACTATAGGTTTTTATTGTGTACAATATGAATTTGGATTTTTTAAAAGAAATAACAATAAAAGTGTATCAGTTCACACTATCATTTTTCTTAATAATCAATATAAGAATTAAGTTATGTCAACATGGAAAAACAAAACAATTTAGAAAAAATAGCTCTTAAGCCATCTGGTATCAAATATTAAGTTTCAAGTCCATTAGAATTTTTCAATCCAAAAGAGTTTTGGGTTTTTAAGAATAATGTACTTTACTGATTCATTAAAAATGTAAATGTAATGAGCTGGAAACTACAGAAAGCAGAAAAATATTAGAGCTTTTCCATTTAAAAGCTCACAACCTAATAAAATCAAGTGTTTTATTTTGGCTTTCTTCCTAAATAATTATTTTGCTCTGTTCACATGTCCACCTAATATTTTCAATTTAATTTTTCCACTCTTGGTAAACATAGATTACTTTTGTTTGGCAGATGACAAATGTACCAGCCATTCTTACCACTATACCCATTCATTTACAAATGTTCAGTGGGAAAAATAATTTTTCAAAAACTTAATTCTCTTCTCAGGTTTTCATTTCCTCTACCCATTAAAGAGAAGCCTGCCCTTCAGGAAGACTGTTGAATGCCAGTCCATTCTTGAGTTATTTTTATGGGAGAAATTAGGAGAAAAGAATGGAGATATGAGAATAATGGAGAGAGAAGAATAAGAATGGAGAGATGAGAATAAAAGGAATGCATTTTTCCCTTTTCTATTTTCTTCTTTTTTATGGAGAGAAGAAAGGGAACAGCTTCAGGGTGTGTGCAGATTACAGGGGAAGAAGGACAGAGTGGTTTTAAGATGTATTGATGGGGCACATGTCTCTTTAATCAAGAAATCTAATAAAAGACTGGGCTATTTTATGATATTATTGTATTGAGTGGTATGTAATCTTTTAACCTTGACACCACTTTGGGACTGGTCCACACTAGCTGTGTTCTCCATTGGTTATTTATGATACTTTACCATTTTTACACTATATCTAAATGTTTTACCTTACTTGATCCTCAGACACTATAGGGTGGTAAGGGAAAGTATTATATCTACATTTTATGTATGACTAAACAAAGAAGACGAAAGTGAGACAAGACTTTCTACTACCTTCTATCAGCTACATTGACATATCATATTTTTATACTTAATTTAATGCTGATTTGCTTCAAGAACTTTCCTAAATTTAAACATCCAAATAACTTGTGGAAAATAAAATCAATGATTTATATGTTTACAATTATTCAAATATTTGGCATTCATACATATCAGAGAGATGAATGCCTACTTCAATTTTCACCTAAATATTTGTAGCCAAATAATATTATTTCTGCTCTCAGACTTAATCATACCACCAAGAGTCCCTTCAGTGGGGAGACCAAATCTCCTTTGGAAGATACCTTTAGTAATATTTCTTCTTCTGTAGAGACCTAGGTCAGGTTTCTGTTTAGCTGATGATCCATGCCTACATTTAGACACACAAATAAGTCCCTCATTTGCATTGAAATTGAGAGTCCAAAACTGCATATTTTATTAAATAAAAAAATGTTTTGGAGCCAGAGGATAATAATTTCCACCTTCCTCAGTACATTATAAGCTCTCTAAAAACTATTCTATACTGTCTATTTGTAAAATGGGGTAATAAGAGCCTCATAAGATGCTGTTAGATAGGCAAATCACATACGTTCTAGAATGACAGATAGTAAACAGCCAGTGATGGTAGCTTTTAGTTTTATTATTTTTATAGCTGCTAGTGCTTCCTAAAATAGAGCTAATACATAGTAGTCACAAAATAAATGTATATGGGACACATTAAGTGAATCCTAGTTTTGTCAATATGTGATCTTAGAAGAACTTACTTTAATAGAAAAATGAAAAT
>PVLC010001363.1:36477-146288 GCA_004027655.1 Graphiurus murinus
GGTGGCGCACGCTTGTAATCCCAGCATTCGGGAGGCTGAGACCGGAGGATCCGGGTTCGCGGCCAGCCTCAGCTACCTAGTGAGGCACTCCGCAACTTAGTGAGACCCGGTTTCAAAATAAAGAATAAAAAATAGGGCTGGGGGTAGAGCTCGGAGGTAGAATGCCTCTGAGTTCAATCCCCAGTACTGAAAAAAAAAAGAAAGAAAAATGAAAATATAACACCAATGATAATGAAAGCTGTCTCGTAAGGCTGTTATGAGGCCAAAATGGGATAATATATGTCAGAAATGGTTTTTAACATATTACAAAGTGTGAAAAATGTTAATTATGTTTATCCTCAAATTTTAACCTCACAAATACACTGTTTTGCAGAAGCGATTATCCTCATCTTATTGATGAGGCAATAGGATTAAAGAGGTTATGTAACTTGCTCAAGGTCATTTCGATGACATGGAGGAAAACACAGGCCAAAACCTAGTTCTTTTTATCCCCCTAATTCCAGTATTCTCTTTACTTCTGCTCTACAGTGCTATTTCTGTGTATTGTATGCTTGTTTGTCATAAAGACCATTTGAAAATGTTGATTAGACTATAGTTCACATTTAGGGTTTTTGCCACTGCCAAGGAATTAAAAAAAAAAAAAAAAGTGTGTGGCAGCAATCCAGTGACAGTAATTAACAAGTTTAATCAATCTAAAGTCCTCTAAAAAGGACTTCATCTTCCAGTTTTAGGTTACCTATATTAAAACTAAGCATCTTAAAATGTCACCTGAGATTTTCAAGAGTTTTGAGGTAGGGTTGTCAGAGAGACAGACAGATAGATAGACAGACAGACAGACAGACAGACAGGAAGAAATTAATTACTAGGCTTCTCGATCATTTTATAGTGGTTTTGTACAAAACCAAACTGGTAGAATCCTAAGGTCTTAGTAGAGAGCCCAGTCCCCTGCCAGTGTGCTGGTCCCCAAAGATAAGTTTTCATACTGCAAACAGCTCATATTATTTCTTGCTTACTTAAGCAGACAGCACCACCTAAGATCAACAGTGCTAGCCCTCTCTCTTGTACTGAACTCTGAGGTACAGCTTCTGGTCTATACAATCAGCCTCCTTGTGTGTCACCCATTTATTTGCTTGACATCAAGTTTTCAGTCTATCATTCAGAATCTGCTTCTGCCTGTGTTCTCCTCCAACTAGAGGAGGCAAACCTTTGCTTTGCCCTCTACATTCACGGTACTCACGGCCTTCTTTTCCCTTCAGAGTTACCTGTTTCTATACTCAGTAGCTAGTTCTTCCCAATAGAGACACAGTTTACCAAACTATGTGGGAACACTTTTCCTTACCCTGTTGAAAACCTAGACTCATTTCCAAGCAAGACAAACATGCATGTGTTATCAGTGTGTGCCACTCTGGTATAATTATTCACAATGTCAACTAGACACCTCCAGATTGTCATGATATCCAGACCTGCAGGTCCAAAATGGAATCTAATACTCAAGCTGTGGTCTACCTAGTACAAAGTATAGAGAGGCAATGGCATCTCAGGATCTGAATACACTGCCTCTATTAAAGTGCACTCTCAGGTTACACTAGCCTTGTTCACAGCCACATTAAATCATTAAACCGCCGACTCAACTCACATGAAGCTTGAAGACAACAAAGACCCCACATCTTATTCACGAGAACTGGTGCCACCCCCAGCCTCCCATATCCTTACTGAGTATGTGGTATTTTTTTAAAAAATCTAAATTCAGGCCTTTATATTTATCCCTCTTAAATCTTTGATCTTTGATTAGTTCAAGCATTTCAGCCTATCAAGAACATTTTGAAATTTTAATCTAGCATGAAGACATGTGTTCCTCCCAATGTTTTTCATCTACAGATCTGATTAAGTACTCATTTTGTTTCTTCTTTTAGTTATTCTTTAAAATGTTAAATATACTAGAGCCAAGGACAGATCCCTAACATTTTATCTAAGGACCACTCATGTTTTGAAGTTGAACCAATCATGAAAACTTTTTGAGGATGTCCAACTACAGAAAATTCATTTCAACATCCAACCCATCTTATTGACAAAAATATCATCAAAGACTTCCTCAACCGTTTTGCTAAATTTAAATAGTAAACTCTTTCTACATTATTTCTTTAGTTCAATAGCCATGCAAAAATTAAAAATAAATTTATTTCATTGATTCTGACTTTCTTTTTTGGATTAAACAAATGAGTTTTTTTTTTTTTTCTTCATAAGTCTGGAGGAAGGCCATGGATCAATGATGTCATAATAAACTGCTACCTTAATCTTTTAGCCTTTTCCTTGTGAGGCAAGTTGGCTACTAGTGCCTTCAGAACCACCCTCAGTGTTGGTCCAACATGGTATTTTAAGGGAACCTATTTAGTTTCCCCTCAACCTCAAATTCTTTTAGTAATCTGGTTTTTTTTTCGATACTGGGGATTGAACTCAAGGGAATTCTACCTCCGAGCTATACCCCCTCAGCCCTATTTTTTATTCTGTATTTTGAAACAGGGTTTCACTAAGTTGCGGAGGGCCTCACTAGGTAGATGAGGCTGGCCGCAAACCCGGGTCCTCCAGTCTCAGCCTCCCAAATGCTAAGATTACAAGCGTGCGCCACCACGCCCGGCTCTGTTTAATATTCTATATTTGGATTTTATTGCAAAGAATTGGGATGTCCTTCCTCTTACTAAAATTGAGAAATTCATTTTCTGCTATTGTCTGTCTCTCCTCTTCTCTTATTTCTCTTCCCTTCTCTCCTCTCCTCTCCTCTCCTCTCCTCTTCTCTTCTATTCTCTTTGCAATACTGGAAATTGAACCCAGAGACATTCTACCTCTATGCTACACCCCCAGTCCTTTTTAATTGTTGAAACAGGGTCTCCCCAGGTTGCTGAGAGTCTGGCTATTTTGTTGAGGCTGTCCTTGAACTTGTTGTCCTCCCATCTTAGCCTCCCACGTACTGGGATTACAGGCATGCACTACCACAGCCGGCTCTACTATTTATTGTCCTTATCACCTTCACATTGCTATTATCTAAATTAGTCTGTTTCTTTGCTCACACGTACAATGCTAAGTAATGTAGCTACTATATGATGGTCATTAGCTGAACACATAAACCATTAAATAGGAAACCATTAAATAGGAAACATCAACACATAACATCTTAATTTTTAACATACATGAATTTCAACCACTCTCTAAAAAAAGCTGCATAGATTCAGCAATGCTAATTTGAGGGGTTTTATCTTGTTTTTCAACCACCAGTTGCCAGGGAATGTTTCACTATACTCCGGTCCAATCTCAGTGAAGTAATACTTACTGGCTTGTGGATTAGCCAGCTTTGAGGTCCCTGTGCTGCTTCTGTCAGTCGCTGGCAGTCATTTTAATACTTATGAGCACCAATATCATGGTGTATGCAGGAAACAAAATTCTAGAAAGTCAGTTTGGATTTTCTTTAGCAGCTCTTGTAAATGTATTTGTGGTTAAATTGTTAAGCCATTCCCTAGAGCCAATTTAGGGCATCATCTGTGGGTGAAGCCCGGCAGCCAATTCTGAGAACCAAACATGGTGAAAAGCAATTATGCATTACCACTGCTGGCACAGAAAAGAGACGCGAAAGCCTGTGTAGAAACACTGAGGAAATCATTCAGAATTGACCCTTTGGTCGGGTGATATCTCTTTAAGGATAAAATCGACAAAATAAAGACACAGAAGATGCAGGGAAGTTGACATAATCATAAAACTTAAGCAGGTCTGTTAGTCTTAGAAAACATGGCACAGGGATAAAGGACATTTTAATTGCTGCATATTTATAAATCCTGGATAATCTGGGCAACAGATTTAACAGAATACCAACTAAAATTAATGTTATTTTATTTTTTATTTTGGAACAGGGTCTCACTAAGCTGCGGAGGACCTCACTAAGTTGCTAAGGCTGGTCTCCAATCTGTGATCCCTGCCTCGGCCTCCCAAGTATTGAGATTATGGGTATGCACCACCATGATCGGCTGATATCTTATTCTTATTAGACTCATTTGAGTTTCTTACTAAACTCTTGTTAACTCTAATAATGGATTAAAAAATATGTTAAATTTACAAACTACATTAACTCAATAAATATATTACAATGAAGGCCTCTATTGTATTCTAATGTCAGTATTTGAAGAAACTAATATCAACTCCAGTAATTTACAAAGCATTTTCACCCCTGTGTTCTTACTTATTTATAAATAATAGTACCAGGAAAACTGAATTGTTATTATCACTTCTACTTTACAAATAAAGAAACTGAAGATCAATGAAGTTAAGTAACTGGGGATACTGAGGAACTAAACCCCCAAGGTCCTGACCCTAAGTTAAAGGCATTTTATTTAGCATGACTGGGCACAGTAGTCATTATCTGAGCCACACCCTAAACCAAGTATATGAACCACACACATTTCTTTTCTGAACTGGGGGACAGATATAAGAGGCTTTTCCCCCTCACTTTCAGGAATGGTTGTTTGCTTTTTTGTTTTTATAGAAGCAATAAATAGAAGGCGTCTCTTTTTTGCAAAATTATGTCCAGGATTCACAGATCTCTAAGTATCACACTGGTTCCCCTGCTCAGTCTCTGAAATGATCCCAGCTCACATTCATTTCAGGTCTTTACACAGAAACCTGAATTGCAAAGATGGACTCAGATTTTACTTTCAATTTAGAAAGGGTCAACTTTTGAAAAAGTGAAAAAAAAACACCTCTCCAGTTAAATTCCTCTATTTTTGCTTTTCCTATAAACATCAAGCTTCAGACACAGAGTGGGATTGGAGTACAGAAAATAAGAAACACAGAGGCTTTCAAGCAGAGGCCCAGGGAAGGCCCACTGATTATCACGGATCAGTCTGGGAATGTTTCTGATGATTGTGAACATGGACTTGGAGGGGTGACTGAGCTTGACTGCAATGCTCCCAAGCCTCAGTTTCCTTATTCCTATAACACTTAACATAATATACCTTCTACTTTGTAGGGCTTTGTGAAGGCTGAATGTGATAATAAAAGTGAAGCACAATGCGTAGTAACTTGCACACAGTAAATACTCAGTAAAACCAGATATTGCTATTATTGTGAGAGTTTACTTGATTCTGAAAATAGGGCAAAGAAAAATAGGTTTAAAGAGGGAACCTAAAATAATTTCATGTTTCTTGGGGGGAGGGGTTGAAAAATAGTTCCCAAGCAGACAGAGTTGAGTATGTTCTCGGGAAATGCTTTCTTTGGTAGGCAGATGCTGAGCCTATGACATCACTGGTTCCCCTGTTGCCATAGCAGCCGCCTTACAACTAGGTAACACCATTTTACAGCAGAACCTGGTCCTGAGTAGGTCTACCAGGCCAGGTATTAAGAATCAAAAAAAGGAATATATTTATACATGAAATTAGGATGTTATGTCCAGTGCATTTCTTAATTTAAGTATTGTTTCTTCTCTTTGGAGTAAATAAAATGCTTTTCCAAGCCATGGCTGTAAAGGCCAAGTAATTTGAAAAGAAGAAAATTATGATAAGCCCCTCTTAATGCAAGAAGGATTACAGAGTTTGCTACCAGAAATCAATAAATATTTATAATAATCACATTCAACTCCAGACTTTCATCTATGAATCTAAGCAGAGAACTGTAATCCTACAGACTGTAAGCTGGTGTCATGGCTATATACGGTCACAGAACTCCTAAGGGGAAGAAAAAGAAAAGAAGGGGAAGAAAATCCAGATGAAGTGTCTCATAATTTGTGTATATGCTGCACCACAGGGATCTGTTAACCTTGGCAAAATTTACAAGTAGGGATCATTAATCAGCTTTACTCAAGTACATGTAACACTTTCCATTTTAAGAAGCCACAAACTCTCTTCCCTTTGGGAAATCTCACTGTTTGTCATGTCGAAGATTTTTCTTCACAGATAACACTGCTAGACAAACATCAAAGACAGCGGCATTCCCTAGTCTGTGGGCCTGACTTCCCAAGAGAGGGCAAGAGATACACACGTATTTTTCTTGTGGTTGACTTCAAGAGTGCTGGATCCTCTATTTTTCCTTTTCTTTCTACTTCTTTTGGCTTTTAGGTTAGAAAGAATGTTACTTAAAAATGCTGGCATATTATTGAAAACTGTAGCATTCTCCTGCATTCTATCTAAGTTGAAGACACTTCCAGAGTTGTTTGGGATCCAGGGAATCTTACAAAAGATACTCCCTCTTCTGTAGTTCATAAGCCATTGTTTATAGGGTGATACGTTCTTGCTTCATTTCATTTCCCCAGTGTAACAATGGAAAGTCATTATCTCTGGCTTTGATCTTAACATAGGAAGAGATGGCAAACTGCCTCGCCTACTAGTGAATGGAAGAAAAATCCCTAGTGGTTTATGAAGAGAGGTGTTGAGGGAATACAAAGGAAAAAGGAATTCTTATAAAATACCAACATTGGTCTTATAGTCCTCATTGAAACTTATCCAATCAACTTGAGGAGAAAAATAAACTATACCACCAAAAATAAAGAGAAGGAGGTTCAGAAATGCTGCTATCATCAACATTATTTTTGTTTTTACCTTGAATGAAATCTCTAAAGGCCATTACTGTTAGATTTTGTGTTGTAATATTAAAATTAGATTTGTTTGTTTGTTTGTTTGTTTATTCATTTTGTGGTACTGAGGATTGAACCCAGAGGTATTCTACCTTCGAGCTACATTCCCAGCCCGATTTTTTATTTATTATTTTGAAGCAGGGTCTCGCTAAGTTGATTCAAGTCTCACTACTTGCTGAGGCTTGAATCTGTGATCCTCCTGTCTCAGCCTTCCAAAGATTACAGGCATGCACCATCACGCCTGGCTAAGATTAGGTTTATAAAAGGCTGAATGTCAAACAGCAAAATTATTTTTCTCTCAGCATAGATAATACTGTCCCTTTACTAATGTAAAACGGTTGTGAATGATTTCTTTTTCCCACCCACAGGTCCTCTGCCTGGGTCAATCTCAGCAAAAAAAGGCCCTTCAAAAATAATCACAGGATTAAATCTCTCATGTTCAAAATTTACAACCTATAATTCAATGTCAATATAAAGAATATCATAAATAATCAAAAATAAAGTTACAACCACCCTCTCCCCCCGCCCCTGCCCTTTAAGGATCCCAAGCCTAATTCACCGTTGGGAGGTGGGGAGATCTAAGATATCTTCAGTATCTATTTCAAGTTAACCTTTTCCAAGTTGTTTTACTCATATTACCCTATTTAACCTGCCCAATGAAGTAGGTATTAATTTGCCCAATGTATGCATATGGAAAAAAGGTTCCAAGAACCCAAGTAACTTAACCAAAATTGCACAGTAAGAACTGGAACACAGAATTCCCATTTTTTCCTGCCCACAAACAGATCCTAGATAAACAAAACTTTAGGATAAGGATTCATGCAGAGTGGCATGGAGGTAGAGGATTGTATTAGTCTGTATCTGTACCTTTCATTCTTTCATGCTTTATTTGTGCCCCAGACCTCCTGTACTGCTAGGTGGTAGTATTCTCTTTCACTATGTCCAAAAGCATACGCATGAAATGGATTGGGAGGCAACTCCACAGAGCAAATGTATTTATGTACCCTTTCCAAGAAACCTCAGAGAGAGGTATTGGTCTGTTTGTAGACAGCCTCCTTGCCTGACCCAATGTGAAACAGAGCACAATGAAGTAATTTTCCACCCTTGGGGATCCACAAATTTGTTGAAAATTCAAAACAAACCTCTGGAAAAAATGTTAAGTTACAGAAAGAGCTCATTAAAGCCAAAAGTCATATAGACAATGAGAAGAGGGAAGTTGCTTCCAGCTTGCTCGGGTGAATAGGAAAACTTTAAAGAATGAATGGAACAAATGAATAGAATTTAGATATGGAAAAAGCTATGCTGAGGTAGGTGTGTGTGTGTGTGTGTGTGTGTGTGTGTGTGTGTGTGTGTGTGAATAATTTTTAATTTCAGTCTGTAAAATTTAGACAAAGGAGACTGATCACAGCAAGGGAGATTAATTTGGCTATGGATAAGTTTGCAATGGGAGAACTGAATGATAAACCATTTAGGAAGTTATAACCCAAACCAGCCTTGCTGGTGATCAGGTGAACCAAAGTGGAGGACAAAAATTTTCCTCTGCCTGGTCTGATTCACACACAAGATCTCCACAGAAACAGATCCCTCATAAAGTGAATAATTGATACCAATTGCTTTGTGAATGACCAGACACATGTTTAAGAAGTTTTGTTTTTCAAGAGTCCAAGCACTGAAAATACAAGCTAGCAGTTTAAAAAGAGCCCATCATTACCCTTGAAGAAGGAGGCCCTTACATTTTCATCTTTCTTATTCATCAGACCTAGTTTCATCAACATGAGAGAGAAAGGTAATTCCAGAGCAATAAATCTTCCATGGAGAGTGCCCTACCTCTGGCTGCTGGATAATGAATTTAATCAGTTGGGAGAACAGCCCTGTCATTACGGATTAATCACCAAAGGTTCTGTTTTGGTAAGTTAATTGATGCTGTGTTTGCAGCTGATGGTGGTCACAAGACACACTTGATATTTCAAATAAATTTAGAGATAGAAGGAATGCTCAATCAGTTAATTAGCAACCATAAAACATAGCAAACAAATGAAAACTAGAAAGCCTAAGGGAGTTATAGAATAGCATATACTCAGATATCAATCAGTATCTTTGATTTAATGAATTCAAGGCAGAACTGACTTAAGATATTGATAGTATTTCTCTTCCTGTTTGTTGGTTGATTTGTTTTGTTTTTCAATTCCACTAGGGAATTTTAAGACTGTGGAGTCTGGAACATAGGATATTTTCCTAATAGACTTGCTTGTCATATATACTTTTGGCAAAATACAACTTGTTTTTAAAAGGAATATCTTAATTGAATAGTTTTAAGGAATTTTATATTTTATTTTCAACATGGCAATCAATACTGTAACATATCCATTAAATTTACATATATATCATATGATTCCAGGATCATTAGCACAGACAGAATTAAGTGAAATTGCCGGGCGTGGTGGCGCACGCTTGTAATCCCAGCATTCGGGAGGCTGAGACCGGAGGATCCGGGTTCGCGGCCAGCCTCAGCTACCTAGTGAGGCACTCCGCAACTTAGTGAGACCCTGTTTCAAAATAAAGAATAAAAAATAGGGCTGGGGGTGTAGCTCGGAGGTAGAATGCCCCTGAGTTCAATCCCTAGTACTGCAAAAAAAAAAAAAAAAAGAATTAAGTGAAATTAAGAATGTTCTAGTTGATTATCCTCTCAAAAAGTATTATAGATTTTAGTTAAAATGTAATCTACGCCCAAGAAACTAAAGCATCCGAAAGATTTGGCAACTATATGGAATCAGGCATTTCAGTTTATAGTTTAACTCTGTCTAAAGGATTTAGAAATCTGAATAAAAAGGAAGACCTTCAAATTGAAAATTTTCTCTCAGAGTACATCTTCTTTTCCAACATTACCATTCTATTTTGAAGTTTCACTGATTGCTATGCAAGTGTGAAATTTAACTGTTCACCTAGCCTCCTAGTATTTCTTGGAAACCTTGAGTATGTAACAACGTACAATGTAAGACCTCAATGATTTCTTTGTCATGTAAACTGGCCTATCTCAATTTTGCATTTCAATATTTGGTAAATAATTATGCTCATTTGCAATTAGAGGTAGCCCTTCCTGTTTTAAAATTTTGTTTTAGTTATCTGTTCATAAAAGCTAATCTTGGACTAAATTCTTCTAGACTTTAAATATTATTTATAAACAGCCACAAATATGCATTGTAAACCAGGAGGAGTCCTTTTCTCTGTGGTCAGACTTCCTGGCATGTGCCTCATGAGAAATGTTCATGGGGAGGCAGATGAGACCATCTCACAGCAGGACCCAGCAGACAGACAGTCAAGTTCAGTAGTAGAGGGCCATATCAAGTGAGAAACAAGGATCAACGATGCTTTGCCTGTATTAATAGGGCAAAACTGGGCAGCTGAAGTAGTCAGTTCTATGTACCCTTAATGTAGGGGTAGGAGGTTCATAAAAAATCTCTCTAGCAATCAAATACTCTGAAAGCCTCTCATTTTCAAAGTGGAAGGTCATTTCATACATATTCTATGATAATTACCAGGTCTTCCATTATGGTCTAAAAGGTAGAATTCTAAGTTGACCTACCTTAACGCACAAACCAAACCTGCATCATTTCCTTCTCTTAAAGGTGAGCAGACATGGGACGTACTTCTAACCAAAAGAAAATGACAAAGGTGAAGTGACACCATCCTTAAGGCTAGGTCAGCTATGGCAAAGATGAAGAGAATATGTGGCATAATTAAAATTTCAAATTATTTTTAGCTGGGCATGGTGGTGCACGCTTGTAATCCCAGCATTTGGGAGGCTGAGACCAAAGGATCCAGGTTCGCGGCCAGCCTCAGCTACCTAGTGAGGCACTCCGCAACTTAGTGAGACCCTGTTTCAAAACAAAGAATAAAAAATAGGGCTGTAGGTGTAGCTCGGAGGTAGAATGCCCCTGGGTTCAATCCCCAGTACCGAAAAAAAAAATTAATATTTTTGAGGGAGTGCATGAATAAATGTAAATGCTTAAAATCCCTTTTGTTATTGACTCCAACAGCAAAGGTTCATCCACTCAGAGAGCTTTTAAGACATAGATAGCTGGACCCTTCCTCTAGAATTTCAGAATCAGTATGAGGCAGGGACTAGTGGTTTGAACTTCTAAGTTACTAAGAGATGTTGATATTGATGCTACTGATCCATAGATCACACTCTGATCATTACTATTCTATATATTTAAATGTTTTAGCTAATAGAGATGACTTAAATTTTTTCCTAAAAATCTATTCACGTTCTCAGGCTAAATTTAATGTAAAACACATATCCTTAGTTAAAAAAAAAAAAAAAAAATAGCCCATTCAAATATTTCACCAGTAGAAGCTATTAGAAAAATTTAAGTTTGAGATATGAAAATTGATAAATATTTCAAATCTGCTTTCTGCTTTATGTAACTTGATTCCATGCACCCGAATTTAGGGACACTATAATTGCCTCTTAATACCTAGAATGAGTGTCATGCAATATTTATATTTAATACTTGTAATTTGATTAGCATTCTTTGTTGTTCCATATCAATAGCAATGCCAAAAGGTAAAATGGGTATCTTTGTACTCATTTTTCCATATAACAAAGCTGAGCATTGAGGAATGAGGCCATGCTGATAGATAGCAGGAGTTTAATCCCCAAATATATGCAAAAGATGTGAGGCCCTTTCATTCACAAAATAATCTTGAAAAGGAATAAAATGATCATAAAAATTGTTTTGAAATGCCATGAGTATAGGCACTAATGTGTGATGGATGTATGGCTTATTTGATTTCTTTATGAAACTCTATAGTCTTCAGAAGGAACTTTCACAAGGAAAAAGAAAAAAAAACTATCTGTGTCATCCTACATTTTTTTAACCAAGGACTATGATATAGATGCTTGGATAGTTTTCAAGGTTTGACTAAAATCATCACTAATTATTCAACACAAGTATATTTTGCCAGCTGTACTTGAAACACACTTTAACATCCTAAGACAAAATAAAGTAACTTATGGTGAGTGATGAGTGCCCTTAATTAGTTTATTGCCGTACTCACTGGGGTTTCAATGACTACAATTGATAGGATTTCCTGGACAATGAGGGTCCACACAAGACCTGCATGGACTTTTCACAATTTTAAGAAAGAAGAAAGTACTTACTAACCTGGCCTCTCTACTAAATGAGGGTTACCAGGTGTCCTACTTCTTTAGGGAATGTACTATTTTTCACAAATCACCCTGTGTATCGGACCCAAAGTAGGGCAGTAAAAATGTCTCTTTTTCTGTGACATGCCAAATTATTCTCCTCCCTCAGCTTTGACTCACTAAATTTCCACACTTGTGAAGTGTTTGAGTTAGAAGTTTCTCCCAGACTGCAGAAACCCAGAATCCATAAGTCCCATGAATCTTCACATTTCCTGTAGCAGAATGTAACCGGAGAGAGAAAACTTTCCATGCAGTAGCCTGGCCAAGCTCTCTGGGTTATATATTCATATCAGCAGCCTCCGCTAGTTGTTCTAGACAGCCGAATCACGTTTAGCTGTGCTCTGAAATAACACCAGCCCACCATTAAATGGTCTGCTGTCTGATAAATGCTCAAATATCACATCTTCCAGGAAGCCTTTGCTTGTCCACCAAAACCTCTACACATCCACATGCATACCTATCTGGAATTCATCTTTCCATTTCTCTGTTCTTCTGCAACACTCCTTTCTTCCTTCTCTTAAGTAATTGTGACAGGCCACCTGCTATCCTAGAAACTCCAATGGGACAAACTTCTTGGCTCCTTCCTTTTCTTACATCCCTCCATGCATTTGTGAGCCTTTGACCCATACTTTTAGAATAGATTTCTCCCTCTTCAATTGAGCCAAGTCATTTAATTTACAAAGTTCAGCATAAATGTCCCCTAGTTGGCTCCATTCTTTCTGACTCTCTATAATTAGTCTAGCCCTCTGTTATGGTTTGGATATAGAATGTACCCTGAGAAAGCACAGGTATTGGCAATACAAAAAACGTTCAGAGGTGAAATAATTGGATCATTAGGATTTTAATTTCATCAGTGGATAAATCCATTGTAGATCAATGGATGCACTGGGTGGTGAGGTAGGTCAGTGGGGGCGCAGCCTTTGGATCCATCCATCCATCTATCTATCTATCTATCTATCTATCTATCTATCTATGCCCTCATGTCTCTCTTTCCCTCTCTCTCTCTCCCCTCCTCCCCCCTCCCTGTCTCTCTGTTTCCCACTACCATGTCCTGAGCTCCACAGATGTGACCCAGTATAACATGGATTGAAACCTCATGAACTATGAGCAAATACATCTCCCTTCCTCTAAATTTTGGCACTAATAGGGTAAGTATTACTTTACATATCTATTTTCTTCACTAGACTGTGAATTCATTGAGATAGGCTATACCCACTGGCCTGCCAGAGCCTAGCATGTTGTGAGTGTTCAGTACCACTTGACAGTAGAAGCTCTGCTAACCAAGCTAGCCTGATTATGACTTTATGATGAACTTAATGCTGACTGTGGCCACTGAGTAGGTGCACTTAGGAGCCTGTCCTCAGGCATGGCTGGACAGTGAAACTGTGAAGGCCTTTTGAAAGCAAAATTTATTAAAAATTATATTAACTCATTGATTTCACATTTATGCACTTAGAAATCTCTTGGATTTAACATTTCTCCTAGTAGTAGATCTCCTGTTCAAATTTCTCTTTTTGGTGGTCAGAATAGTTAAGGGCTTATCTCTAGAGACTATCAACTGTTACTTATAAAAACAACTGTAATTTCCAAAAGTTGCATAATCAAGGTCAAATCTTTTCCCCAATGCCTATCTCCAGTTCTCCTTATGTTTACCTACCTATTCCAAATCTGATATAGTATGTTCCAGCCAGAGAAATTTATGATTTAAATTGCATGTCACAGCCGGGTGTGGTGGCGCACGCTTGTAATCCCAGCATTTGGGAGGCTGAGACCAGAGGATCCGGGTTCGAGGAAAGCCTCAGCTACCTAATGAGGCACTCCGCAACTTAGTGAGACCCTGTTTCAAAGTAAAGAATAAAAAAGAGGTAGAATGCCTCTGAGTTCAATCCCCAGTACCGCAAAAATAAAATAAAATAAAAATAAATTGCATGTCACTAACCAATTCTTGCAGTTCTAAAGGCTGTTGTAAATAATATGGTCATCAGTTAAAATCACCTTCTTAAGGACAAATATGTTTTTAAGTACTTTTGCAAATTAAAGACGTAATGGTAATAACCCTGCTTCTAAAGGAACAATCTTTTTCTAATTAGATTTTATTCCCGAAAGTCTTCGAGGCATACCACCATAACTCTAGGTTTTTCTTCTCTTACAGTGATCAGTCACCCCTAAAGGTAAGTTATCTTGAATACCAAGTCTAAGGACATTCATCTAGTTTTTCTACCTTCTCTTTGAATCATCCTCAAGTCACCATTTTTCAAAATATCAGGTTTTGGAGAATCTGTGTCAATTACTAAGGAAGACAGAAAAATAGAGTTGATGAGATTTATAATAAAGACAAAATAAGGAATAATAATAATAGCATCAAAATACTGTAAAAACTAGCATGTTAATAAGGACCAAAATATGCTGTGGAGAATTAATAAAAGAGAAAGCTTAAAAACAGCAGGCCAAAACCAAGGAAGAGTCTGAAGATTTAAGATACCACCTTTCGTTCATCTTTCTCAAGAGTAGTTTGCTAATGTGTAACAGAAAGTTTTAAAAATACATGCTCTTTGATCTAGAAAGTCCCCTTACAGGGTCCAAATTGTGTGTGAGCTAATAGGCTACAGCCACCTCTATGAAGTTCAAAGAATGGCTGTTTCATTAGAAACCAAAGTATTCCAAAGGTCTATCTCACAGAGCACTGGACTTCAGGTCCACACTCTATTTTTATCTTCATTTTCTTTGATTTTGCTTCAGTTTATCCTATAGTCATTATTCTTGGGTATACCACATTACTTGAATATGGTTTTTTCATGTGCCTTTTCCCTAGAGAAATACTGTCTGGATCACCATCTTTCTTGGAGCTTACCACTTCTGAAGCAGGTTGAAGAGCAGCAGAATACAATGCCCAGTTAATATACAGATATACATGAAATCACAATTCTGGGAAATGTATCAGATTGACATCTCTAAATTATGACTGAAAACCACACGATCCCTTTTTAAAAGAGGATGATTGTGGGAAAATCTCCCTTTTGGCCAAATAAATAAATGTTTATGCCACTGATGAGCAGAGCCACTTGGAAATCATCATAGTTTGCTTTAGGGATTAGAATACTACATTTGATAATGCAATTAAATGCATACAAGTGCTTCAACTTCAATTGCTACAAAATATTGAAGCCATTCGGAAATGTTTGATGGATCATATTAATGCATGTGTGTGTGTGTGTGTGTGTGTGTGTGTGTGTGTCCCCCGTAAACATAAAATGTATTTCTTATTGTATACTATATTTTGACTATACACTTCATAGAAGATCTAATCAGTATTTTAATTCTCATTCTACAGTATGGCAAAAAATGACTGATGATAGAGAAAATACTGAGGAATATCCCACTTAATAGTGACTTTAAAGCCGGGCGTGGTGGCGCACGCTTGTAATCCCAGCATTCGAGAGGCTGAGACCGGAGGATCCGGGTTCGAGGCCAGCCTCAGCTACCTAGTGAGGCACTCCGCAACTTAGCGAGACCCGGTTTCAAAATAAAGAATAAAAAATAGGGCTGGGGGTGTAGCTCGGAGGTAGAATGCCCCTGAGTTCAATCCCCAGTACCGCAAAAAAAAAAAAAAAAAAAATATAGTGACTTTAAGTATGTAGCCTATGCAGGATCATGAATAGTTTGTGTCAGCTTGGTCAATGTTTTCATTATGCCTACTGCATCCTGTATCTCCCATGTTATGGTGAGTATCCTATGAACTAAGACGGTGATCTGAACAAACTTTGGTACCAACATTAAGCCATCAATTCTCAATCTATTTAAAATCTAACCTAAAGCTGGGCATGGTGGCACATGCTTGTAATCCCAGCATTTGGGAGGCTGAGACCGGAGGATCTGGGTTCGCAGCCAGCCTCAGCTGCTTAGTGAGGCCCTCTGCAACTTAGTGAGACCCTGTTTCAAAATAAAGACTAAAAATAGGGCTGGGGCTGTAGTTCAGAGGTAGAATGCCCCCAAGTTCCATCCCCAGTACTGCAAAAATAAATTCATACATAAATAATAAAATAAAATAAAATCTAACCTAAGTTTCCATGGTTTTTCTTTCCCTGATAGATATAAAAGACATTTAAGTGTATTTGTCATTAATGATTAGTTTTAGTGAATAAAATTGCCACCATATGATTAAGACTAAATATAGTTACAAAAATCCTTGTGTTGGTACCAAAAATCCCATGTCCAACATTAGACTAATTTTATGTCCCATCAAAAAAGATGCGTTGCTCCTCTGCCACCCAACAGAGAAACAGCCATATTCCACCAGCGTTATTCCTTTCCTAACCCACAGTCAGTTTGTGGATCTCATAACTAGGTGTGGGGAAGCAGAGGGAAGTTTAAAGCATGAGAAACATTTTTCCACATAAATTTTTATTATAGAAACTTTAAAAACTTGGGGAAAATATAATTTAAAAATTAATGGTATAGTAATCCAATCTGCCAAAGATCACTATAGGAAATAACCTGTTCACTTTCTACCAATTTACACGCACACACACAAAAAAAATAATTTGGAATTCTACCACTTACTAACTTACTAAAATGTTATGAACATTCTTTCCTTTGTCGTTCAAAATTCCTCAAAATCATGCTTTTCAATAACCACATAATATTCCATTACATAGATATACAGTAATTTATTGTTAGGCATTAGTAGTAGAATAAACATACTGCTGGAGGAACTCAATTACAGAACCTATTCATGGCAGGAAAATAAAAGCACAAGTAGATAACAATATTTTCAAATGCTACTTAAGTGAAAGAGTCAACTCTCTTTTCCCGTCCTCTTCATTGAAATTACTGAAAGGGAAGGTTCTGTTCAGCTTGCAATGACCATTTGGCATGGAATCATATCACTATTCAACATTTTTTAAAAAAATTTTTAATGTGAGCAAGGTGTTTTATTAAATGAGGGTGATCCTCCTCAGCTCCAACATCTGTGACAATTTCTCACATATGTACTGCTAATTATCCTAAATAGTTGTGGGGGTATAATTATGATCCAAGTGATTATCCAGGTATGGTACCTTGATCAGCAATATCCAAGGTGACCTGAGAATTTGTTTGAATGCCAATTCCTACATTCTACTCCATGTATATTAAATCATAAATTTTGAGGATGAGGACCAGCAATCCATGTTTTAACCAACTTTCTTGTTATTCTGATGTCTGATGAAGTTGGAGAACCACCAAACTGTCTTAGCGACCGGGCTGGTGAGGTATGCCATTTTCATATAAGCATAACCACCCAATTTTCCACCAATTCTTTTTACAGCCTAAGGTATAACATTCAATCCCAGCAGCATCTTAATATCACAGGCTTGTTTCCATCTAAATCTGAAAACACTGGTGCAATCACCATAAATGAGCTTCTTTAAAAAAAAAAAAAAGAAGATTAAATTTCTTTAAAAAGCAATAACCACTTTGATAGAGTTTTTAGTATTTAGTATTTCTATTCTCAGGTAAGAAATTTCCTGAACTGGCAAATAGTAAGCATAGAAGCTCCCAAGTGGCACTTGAGGCAGCTTTAGTATGCTGTGTTGCTGTTTTTAGAAAGATTATTGACAAAACAGACGGTTTTATGACAATTATTTCCTTTTGATTTTTTTCAAGCTCCTCTACTAATCTTTCCTGAAATAGAATGTGTGTGTGTGTGTATATATATATACATATATATATGTATATGTGTACACATATATACATATATCTGAAATAGAATGTATATATATGTACATATATACATATATATATTCTATTCTATATATTATATATTCTATGGCATAGAATATATTATACATCATTGTATTATTGTTTTATAAATAGGTAATAGAATTACACACACACACACATACACACACGCGCGTGCGCGGACACAAACTCAATCTTTGGGGAAAGACTGTTTTGAAGAAAACAGTTTTCTTAATATTCAGCAAAGCAAGCTGATGCTGATGTGTCATTAAGGGATTTGAGTAAATCGGAATATATGTCATTTCAAAAAATCAGAGTATGGAACCAGAAATACTTTCTGGAAACTGTGATTTCCTATTTTAATAAAATTCAGTTGTTCTGGCTAATGGTAAACTAGGAGCTTACAGCCCAATTTCTTTCCCTCTATTCAATGTGGGGAAGTCACAGAAGCCATAAGGAATTTGACACTAACCATAAAAATCTTCTCTGGTAAATCCCCAAGGATTTATAAGAGCATTATGTGTTACATGCTCTTTCTTTCCCAGAGTCTTTACTTCAAAGTCTTCTGGGAATAGAAGAGCCCTGCGCAACAATCCTGCCCCATGCTACAGAACTCATCATTCCAGACCCTTGAAGGACCTGGAGGAAGTGCAAGAGGCACTAAAACCCAAGACTCTCGCTTGTCAGATGACAAAATGAGGGAAGTAGACAGAAATTTTATCAAGATCATGTAGTGATCAAGAGCCAGAGCACCACACTTTGAGGAAGAGCTCTAAACTTCATGTCACCAGTCTCCATTTCTACCAATATTCTCTTAGTGGGGACATTCCCGGGCTGCTGGGAAGTGTGCACACAGAGCTCAGTATTCCATGATCAAGTTCAACATCATTTCTTCTCATGCAGTGGAGACGGAAAACTGCTGGCTGCCTTCTCTAGGAAACAAATCCATGCACCTGAGGGTCTTTTGTAATAACTTTTGGCATAGAATTTCAGATAAGAGGAGATCTCAAGAGTCCATCTTATCCACCCTCTTATAATTGGGCATTACTAAACAGAGAGCAAAACATCTGGGAATCCCAAGATTTCCAAGAAAGAAAAAGAAATACCCAGGTAAGTTAGGACATGTGTGAGTGTAGACTGACTTACTGATAAGAGTGGACAAACTGAAATCACCCTAGGCACCTAAGTAGCACCAGGTGGTATCATAGGTATAATAGGCTGGCACCATCTGTCATAGGCAACTGCTCCCTGACAAAGATCTACAAAATTTGCTCTGTGCTTTTGCTAAAAATGCTTTTGAAACATATACAGCTTTCCAAGATTTTGTAAGGTATACTTTTATCTTTTCGGCATAGCCTCCTGTTTATTAGTAATGAAATACTGATGATGAAGGTATTTAAGGAAAAGATAAGAAAATGAAGAGGAAGATATCATTGTTATGATTTGTGGATCAGAGGAAGGTTGTGGCATTAGTTTCCACATTATTTTATTGGATTCTTACCTGCAGAAATTATTATAATTAATTATAATATTATTATAATTATATTAATTATAATTCTTACCCTGCAGAGAGTTAAATTTAGTGGCATGAGTCAGTAGACAAAGTGGGGGCATGACTGAATTTGATGTCTTTCATCTTTATCCTTTAACCCAGATATACATGAACTCATTCAATGTGTGTGTGTGTGTGTGTGTGTGTGTGTGTGCATTTCTCATATTTTAAAACACTTGATAACTCTTTTAAGAGAGTTATAAAATGTCAAGAACAAAATCCGAAACAAGAGTTAGAATCACCTCTATTCTTTGTGAAAAGTCAGAAAGTATGATTACAACCAACTTTCACCTTCACAGCTCTGTATTTCTGTGTTACTTAGGGAAAAATAACAACCATTCTATTGTGCTTTGGGGATATTTCTGAAAGCATATACAGAAAGAAATAGAATAATCTTCTGGGCATGGTGGTGCACACTTGTCATCCTAGCACTTGGGAGGATGAGACAGGAGGACTCTCAGGTTCAAGGTCAATCTCAGCAACTTAGTGCAAGCCCCAGGAACTTTGTGAGATCCTGTTTCCAATAAAAAAAAAAAATAGGCATGGGGGCACATCTCAGAGTTATAATGCCCCTGGGTTTAATCCTCGGTACCAAAAATTAAAAAAAGAAAGAAAAAGAAAAAGTAATACAGCAATTTGTTTATGGCGACTTGATCTGGTATTATAGCACAACAAAATCTCACAAATAAAATTTGTAAGATGATTTACAAGATCAGGAAATGATTGCTATGCTCCAAATGCTTATCTGCCCTCCTTTGGCTCCATGTTTTTTTAGTCCACGCTAATAATCTGTACAGCTATTTGTAGTAAAAGATTATTACATTCTTATTTCCATTGTGAAGTCTTAATTCTGGGTGTGCTATTTAGTTTCCCTAAATCCTTTCAAATTTCAATTCCATATGAGCCCTTATGAAGATGCTCCCAGAAAAAATAATTAGAGGGATAATTGTGTAAAGAATGAAGGTGTGGAATGCTATTCTCCTGTTCTTTGATTTGTTAAAATCCAGCTTACAACAATTAGATATCATAACTGAAAAATAAAGAGCAGTTTTATTTATGTAATCAGAGTTATCATAAAAGAACAAATGAAACCCTAAATCAGTGATGATCATAACCCAAATTATCAATTACCTAAAAATATTGAAAAGTTCAGCTTTTGTAGTTATGCATATTACCTTTGTCAGAGCAGTAGGTTATTTATTTCAGGTTATAACTCAACACAATCCCTGAAAACATGACTAGGTGACTCTAAACCAATGGTGATTTGCCCCTTAAGTGACATGTGGCAGTATGTGAAGCATTTTTGGTGGTCGCAAATTGGGGTTGCTACTGGCATCTGGTGGGAAGGGTCCAGGAATGTTGCTCAACATCCTACAGTACACAAAATAGATCTCACCATAAAGAATTCTCTGGACTAAAATGTCAACAATACAAGTTGAGAAACCCTGAGATAAATATGAAGACCAGGACAACCAATGCAGTTACAGCATATTATCCAAATATCTACTTCCTAGAGGGTTGAATGGAAGAGAACAGCCATTCTAAAGAGAGTAATCTGTATGAATTTGGGTGTTTCTGCTCACTAAACTAGTAAGATGTTTCCCTTATCTAACCTGGATTAATCATAGCAATGAAATTTATTTAAAATATGGTGCATATTCTTTGCATTCTTTAAAATGTTCTGAAATAAGATTATAATAAAGCAAATGCCATTTAATTATATCATCAAGTTCCTGCTGTAGTCTTGGATAAGATTATACAGAATATACATTGGATGGCTACTACATATTTATTGATTTTTGAGGAAAAAAGCTTGTGAACTGGTTTCTCCTATTTTCCTGTTTAGAGTGGTGGCTGCATTTTTGCTGTCTTTTTCTAAAATGTAGAGAGTGCCTGTTGCCATAGTAATCACTGATTTAGCTTAACATTTTTTTTTCTCTTTCTTTTAAAAAATTAGTGTTCATTCCTGCCAAGAAGGAACATATTAATCTACTCATTATGCTAGCTTTAGGAAGCTGAAGGCCACAGAAATTGTCATTTATGCAAAAAACTCCCTGAAGTCAATTGTTAGTATCTTTTTGTGCCAAGAACTCTACCCCAGTCCCAGAGAGGAAATGGGACACTAAAGCCAAAGATTGTGGCGTGAACACAGGAAGGTCTCTATGTTTTTCCACAAAGTCCCCTAGTAGTGTGACAAGCCTCAAACTCTCTGACAATAGGTCATGTCTGTGTAAACAAATGCTATTACTGGACATAGATTAAAAGACCACAATGCCCAGAAAACAGGGATTAACTAGCCAATACTCTTCAAAACAAAAGTTTACCTTAATCTGCTTACCTCTGAGGGTATTTCAAAAATACCAACAATGACAATGAATAAATAAGAAGTCCCTTGAAACATCTAAAAAAAGAAATAAAGAAATCTCATATTTGTTTGTTTGTGGTACTAGGGATTGAGCCCAGGTGTGTTCTATCTTTAAACTACACCCCCAGCCCTTTTTAAATTTTTTTTACCTGGCCTCTAACTGATCCTCCTGTCTCAGCCTCCCAAATACTGGGATTACAGGTGTGTGCCACCTGCCTAGGGAGAAATCTTGTTGAAGAAATCAAAATCAACAGTTGTAATTCTTCATAAAGCTGATGTTCACAGCATAAATTGCCTACAAACATACCTATCTAAAACTGTGTGCAGGCCCATCTTATGAGAAGGGCCTGTGCTCATGAGTATTTTTATAACTGATCCTCCAGGCTAGAAAGGTCAGATTCTTCCCAATGTGTCAAGTCAAACCTACTGGTGACTCAGTCTGTCATGTCCAGTCCTGAATGGGAAATGCCACATACTGATTGAGTAAAAGCATTTGAATCAGAGGGAGAAAGCACAGAAGTTGAGTATAGGTACCCA
Source organism: Graphiurus murinus (assembly GCA_004027655.1). Taxonomy (NCBI): domain Eukaryota; kingdom Metazoa; phylum Chordata; class Mammalia; order Rodentia; family Gliridae; genus Graphiurus; species Graphiurus murinus. The sequence continues at coordinate 58,469 of PVLC010001363.1, forward strand.
CTGTGAACCATTTACTGCTGAGAGGAGAAAGACAGTGGTAGAGGGGGGAAGTGGAACTATAATATAGGAATTTTTGTTTTAAGAAATATCTGCTTGTTATCAGAGAGGTGAAAACTTGAAATTAATACATTAAAAAGGGAAGATTAGGAAAGTGCAATTAAAACTGTTCCTTATTCAAAGGCTTTATGGAATTAGATCACAGCTTACAGGGGAACTTTAATGCAAGAAAGATCTGCTCTGTATGAGAACAGATGAGGGGGAGGCCATTCATTCTTATCCACAGAATGGCATGGAGAAGGAATACACACTTGGTGCTTTTTAAATACACCCTGGTAACTACCCAATTATATTGTTCTATAAATTCACGTATTTCCTATTATTTTCTACTAGGAACAAGGATTTGGATATGCATTTCCTTTTAACTTCATTGAAATGGACAAGGGGTGAAAAGGAAGAAAGATAATGTTTCCTGAAACCTTGGGTGTTTTTCTGAAAACACCCTTAAGAGAATGCATCTGTGTTAGAATAACAAAAGCATTTAATAAAATGTTTTTAACTCAATTAGTTTCTAAGGAAACATGTAAGAAATATGTAACTGGCAGCAAATAATGCATTCAATTTCACTAAGCTTGATCATTCTTCCCACTTTAAACCTTGGGTTCACACAACACAACTTAATGGGCATCACTTTTCCTACAGAAGTCAAGAGTTCGAATATTCAACCATGCATATTAGGTATTCAAATATTCAATCATGATTCTCTAGCATTAGATGAAAGCATGGCTGGTTTGAAAAGCACTTAGACCCCAGACTTCAATTCTGTCATCAATTATAATAAGATAGCCATTCTATTTTAGTAGCCCAATGCAAATTCAAGATCATTAAAATGGATGCTAGAGAGACTTGAAAGTAATACAGATTACTAAACAAGATGGCATAAAGATACTTTTTTAAAAAAAGGTGTAACATCTTTTCAATTAAGTAGATGACCTGCAAAAACTAGTTGACAATGAGAAAAAAATATGATGAGGAATGTCTTATCAAATCATTAACTTTTTTCTGGAACCTTTTTTTTTCTCCTTAAAAAAAAAAGTAAAGATTACAGCTATAAATGAGCTTTCATCTCTAAAGCAGTATCTTTTTAACAACCATAATCTCTAATAAAGCAATAAAAGTCAAGAAGAGAAATAAAAGAAACAAGAGAGAGAAGCTACAGGTCGCTGAGTGGAGGACAACTATTCCAGTGGTGATGACTAAATTCTGTGGGTCAGTCTTTTAGGTCATCTACAGGGACACATTGCTCAGGATGGTGTTGGAGAAGATGTGCTTTCTCCATCTGCATAAGACTTGACAGGTCCTAGGCACAAAGACCAGAGTTCAAATCCGCAGTTCCTGTGGCCCTGGAAAAATAATGTCTGAAGATTGCTTCTGTATCGAAAGAACAGTGATATGAATCTTTTAGCACTCCACATGAAGGCTTGATAAGTGAATTTTATTAAGGAGAAGAAAAGTAAAGTACTATTTTATAGATTGAATAAGAACATTTTGTGCTTATAGAAATTCCTGGCAAATAGTAGTAATGGTTTGGATTTAGAATGTCCTCCTAGACTTTATGGAAACAAAGTAGCAATGTTGAAAGTAGGGCTTGATTGCTAAGGAGGGATCCATGGGGGTGTGGCCTTGGTGATTATATAAGGTTTCTCCTCCCCCTGCTCTCTCTGTTTCCAGTCTCTGGTCTCCATCATGTGAGAGTGGAGCCTTGTGCTCTTTCCCTTTCTCCACTTCCTGCTGCCATGCCCTTGGTTCCTCAGACCCAGCCTGACATGAACTAAATCTCCAAAATTGCCCCAAACTGTAAGCAGTAAATCTACTTTACTCTAAATTTTGTGGTCAGCTATTTTGGAATATAGCAGTGAAAATGTTGACCAAAACAATAGTAGATATGCAAAAATGTCATTGACTCCTCCTTTCCCCGTCCTCTCTTTCTGAACTACACTCCACTATCCAGCGGTAGTGGTGTAAGTACATCATGAGACCAAGTGTCCATTGATAGTCTATCTTATGACCTTCAGGTTGGTTTTTCGCAGTTGATAAAAACAAATATTATAAATCATAAAGTTCAGGATCAGTTCTAATAAAGTTAAGTTGGCTGGTTTTATTCCAATGCCAAAGCCCATCTCAATCAAATTTTCAATGGCTTACAATGAAGAGTAGGGAAGAGAATCTGCAAATCTCTCCCTGATTTAAAAAAAAAAATCAATGCAAAAAGCATCACCAAAGATCACCATCTACACACTTAAAGTTTTCCTCTCATCATTATTATATACCTGCTGAGTCTGACCATTCCAGATCAGTCTTCTCAACACTGGCTGCACATCATATCCAGTTATGTATAGCTTTATAAATATGACAATGCTCAGATTCCATCATGAAAACAGTAGAACACAGTGCTCAGAAATGGAAAGTATTCTTACCAGAAGAATCACTCTGTAAATCCATAGAAATAGAGATTAGGGCTCAAAAGAAAATTTCTTTGTTCTCTGGGAATCACCAGCATTTGCACAAATTTCTATGACTGGCTCCATGACCCAGAGCACCTACGTAGTAAAGTGGGACACAACGCACTGAATCCAGATGTGACACTGAATTTATTATGGTTCAGTAGCTGCTGCCTTCTGGAGAATGGCCTATGGGATACTAAACTTACACATTAGACAGCTGAGCCAGAAGATGCTTCAAACTCCAGGGTAATGACAGAATAGGGAAACCCTCTGTTCATTTGACACTGGTGCTAGCTTGGCAAAACAGTGCCAAAAGAAAATAATCTAGCATCACCCATAGCCTTTGAGCTCATTTTCAATGTAAACCTGACTTCAGGACCAAGAGCAGCATGTCCTGCCTCAGTGCCTCTGGTTAGTCTTCACCCACTTCTTAAATTTTTTTGACTGATCTTGCCTCCAACTTGACTGGCTTTCCAGAGAAATCTGTCAGCACTATAATCAGAGTGACCTTGTAAGCTGTTACCAACAAAGGCTAGGTCTTTTCCCTGCCACATTACTTTCTTATCCCTAGCTACTGTTGGAATGTGTTTTTTTTCTACTACACATTGTTAATTTGTAAAGTTTTTTAAAATTACAACAGCAATACAAATTCATTGTAAAAAATAGAAAACAGATAAACATAAAGCAGAAAATAATATCCATTATCATACCACCAAAGGTTAACAATTATTTGTATAATTTCTAAAAGGTTTTCCTGTGTACATTTTTAGCTCAATCACAGAACACTCAATACTGTAAAAATCTTTCATTTTCACAAAATAAAATATATAAATATCTTTTGTCAATAATGACTCATTTAGAACATATTTTTATTTATTTATTTATTTATTTATTTATTGCAGTACTGGGGATTGAACCCAAGGGCAGTCTATCTCCAAGTTACACCCCCAGTCCTATTTTTTATTCTTTATTTTGAAACAGGATCTCACTAAGTTGCAGAGAGCCTCACTAAGTAGCTGAGGCTGGCTTCGAACTCCAATCCTCCAGTCTCAGTCTCCCAAGTACTGGGGTTACTAGCGTGTGCCACCATGCCTGGTTTAGAACATCCTTTTTAAATGGCTTTGAATATCTCTAACTTCCATAATCTTCCCATATTGTTAAGTATTTAGTTGTTTTGAATATTGTGCTGATATAAATTGTGCTAGGATGATACCTCTAGCTGTTTTTCAACTGCTACTAACCACATCTTAATTGATTGATGACACACCTTGCTGGATCTAAGAAGGAGCAACAGATTCTGTTTCCAATGTGTGCCAGTGTGACTCATAAGAAAATAAACCAACATGCATTGTTGCTATATCCACATGTGTCAAAAGAAAGAATTTTTGTTGTTCACTGAAAGGCTGTAATGTATATTTGGCAAACTATTTTGAAAATGGACTTTTAAAAATGAAAGAAGGAAATGGGAAGTTATCAATAGCCCAGGGCCCCAGGTGAGAGGGCAACTGTCATAATTCAGCAATCAGGATTAGTCAGTGTTTTGAAAATTCAATTCTATTTGCTAACATCCCCATATCCATGTAAGAAGAAAGAACAAGTAAGGTAGCTGAAATATCACTTTATTCCTTTGATTGAGTTATGGGAACTGCAAAAGTGCTGAGAGATTTTCTGGTCACTTCCCAACAAGAAAGCTAGAAGGGGAGCTGTAGCTACCAAGATGCCCTGGGGACATGACTGTCAGATGTGCTGACACTTTTTTGTAAAGCCTCTCCTTGCTTCTGTTCCTCATGTGCCCCACCCTAGGATCAAAGCAGTTTGGGGAATATGTAGCAGAAACACATGCCAGGTAGGCTGTAGTCAATGGGACCTTGCTCCAAGTCAGGGCATGACTAGCAAGACTTCTGCAGAACCCTTGAAAGAGAAGTCTGTTGCGGGAATTTTAGGCAGGTCCAGAATGGTCGAGTCTCTAGAGGTCTACATCCAAAAAATAAAGAGACGGATTTTTAATCTGACTCTCACCAGATGACAAAGCATCCCAATGCTCCCCTGGGGACTTAATTTGCTGTGTTTCCAAATATGCTATGCTGTGGGAAACACTAATATAAAATAAATAGCCCCCCTCTCTATTTTTTTCTTAACCAAGGACATTTAGAAAAAAAAATCACCAATGAAGAACTGTGAAGCTGTTTTAACTTGTCACAACTGACATTAAAAAAACACCATTTTTCTAAATTCCTTCCTCAAATAACAACCTCTATCATTAGTCACTTCACTGAATTCCATTTAACAAGGTAACTTAGGTTTAAGGAGAATAGTATCAGAGGGAAGATCCTGTGACTGAAAGATGAAAGTGGACAATTGACGGGAAGATTTATCCAGAAAAGAGACAGAAAAGGAGTCAGACTGGCCTATCTGAGAATTCACCAAGGAAACTAGAAGTTGTGCCAGTCAAAATCTCCTGGTAATAAAGCAAATTCACTTCATGTCAAACTATGCATCTACTAGATTCCTTTCCGATCTTTGTTCTCTCTTGGCCTGAGGAAAAGTCACTAGTAAAACCTTCATGGATCTGACAGAAAGGAAAGAGAGGAGGGAGGGAGGGAAGGAGGGAGGAAGAGAGAGAGAGAGAGAGAGAGAGAGAGAGAGAGAGAGAGAGAGAGACAGAGAGACAGAGACAGAGAGACAGAGAGAGACAGAGAGCCACAGAGAGAGAGAGAGATCCTGCTGGCAAACCCAGCAGGACTGAGCTGCTCACCCCTGAATAGGAATGCAGCAGGAAGGACAGAGCCATAGGACCCATGGGGGAGGGGAGGGCTTTTCTCAGAAAACTAGGAGATTTTGGTGATGTCACAAAGGGAGCATCTGCCTTCTAAGGACTTTGTCTGCCAACTGGCATAGGGAGCAGGGTCTAGAGTGCCAATTCACTTTGTAATAAGGAAAGGCAGGAAATAGGCAGGGAGCAGTACACACAGTGGGAAAAGCCACATTTCAAGGACAAGGAAGAGAGGAGAGAAAAGGAGCCACAGGGGTGTGGGTGATTCCTGGATGAGAAAGACATCCATTTCTTATATTTGCATAGTGTTTTACAGTTTACAAAACACAGACACCATCGTATTGAAGCCTCACAGAGACCTAAGTGGTGGGCACTTGTTATCACTACTTTCCAGTTGAAAAGTTGTCACACAGAAATAGGGGGCACACCTGATTGTAAGTCTTCTTGCAATCAGGAAGAGCTAATGCTCTTTCTGCCACTTCTTGAGGTAGGAGAGGAGAAATAAAAATAATAGGTAGGAAGGAGATAAACTGGGAAGGTAAAGAAAACTATAGTTTTAAAATCTAGAAACTTTACCCAATAGGGTCTGCTCTTCCTTAGACAAAAATTTTCAATAGGCCCCCACTTTTATCAGAATGGTCCATTCCCACCTGAAATTCCTGAAATGCTTGTTAAACAAAGGGTCCCTAAAAATGTCTGACCATTGGTCAAGCTGAGACACCCACCAATGAAATGGCAGGAACCTGAGGGATTCAAAAAAAGGGGACCAAACCCTCATTTCTATAAAGTGCCCCTACCCACCCCCTCATGAGGATGTCTTATGAAAGAAGAACTATAAAAACCCCAAGGGAAAGCTGGGCATGGTGGCATACACTTGTAATCCCAGTACTTGGGAGGTTGAGACAGGAGGATCCAGGTTCGCAGCCAGCCTCGGCTACTTAGTGAGGCCTACCGCAACTTAGTGAGACCCTGTTTCAAAATAAAGAATAAAAAATAGGGCTGGGGGTATAGCTCTGAGGTAGAAGGCCCCTGAGTTCAATCCCCAGTACCGCAAAAACAAACAAACAAACAAACAAGGGCCTTTCTCACTCTTGAGGTGGCCCACACTCTCTCTTGACCGTGTATCCCCCACTTTCCTAAATAAACCTCTGTCTTTATCTCTAACCAATTCATGATGAAATTCTTTTCTGCCACAGAAGCCAAGGACCCCCCAAGGTCCTGAGGTGAGTATAACCTTTCCCAAACCTGGGAACTCCTCAGGATTCTCCACAGAATTATTGTGATTCCTGTGACAATCTGAGCAGCTTCTCTGGAGGGATATTCACACTTTAGTACCTATCTTCAGAGCCCTACCTTTCAGCGATGTCATTTGAGTACCAGTCTTCAAACAAGCTGCAAGTTCTGCTGCCTCCATGCCTTTATTTGTCCTGAATCTGCCACCTGAACTCCTTTGCTTAACCTGGACTGTGAGAATATTACCCATGCCTTTCAAGGTTGAAATCTGTTATTCTTCTATATTTTTAATCATGAGTCTTTGTATTACAGATTCTTATACACATTTCTTCTCCCATGCAAAATTTTACTTTGTATTCTCAATGCCTAGTAAAATTCCTTGCACAGTGAGGAAATTAGTTTTGAATAAATGGTCTAGCTGGAAACTAACAAACAAAAACTTCAGGAGTCCTTGATATGTATTTCTTTGTCACAAAAAGTAAAAAAACAAAAATAAAAATAAAAAAATCTTGAAGCTAAAGCAGATTCTATTTACATTTAGAAAAGATTGTACTAACTGAATTTTATATATCATATTTATGTAGAACTCTGTGTCTATATTGATCTAACATTTTGTATGTGTTGTTGTGAGGCTCTTTGACTCATTAAAATAAAATTTTTGAATCTTCTGGTCTTTTTTTGAGTTTATGAGTCATGTGTTTAAATATAAAAGACAGTACTGATTAAAAAACTGTATGGTTGGGTACTAAAAGATATATGTGTGGGACAATGTGGTATATGCCTGTAATTCTAGTTCTTGAGAGGCTGAGACAGGAGGATTACAGGCTTGAGACCAGTCTCAGCAATTTAGGGAGACCCTTAGAAACTTAGTGAGACCCCATTTCAAAATAAAAATAAAAATGGCTAGGAGGTATAGCCCAGAGGTAGAATACCCCTGGGTTTAATCTCTAGCATCAAAAATGAAAAAGATGTGCTGATTGTCTTACATATCAGAATTTATATTTTTAAGGGTATGATTCTAGGCTCTTATTGATTAAATCATAGGTGTTAAACAGATCTTAAATTTCCTTTAATCTTTGTCACGACACAGATGAGTAAAGAACAACTCTTCCCCAGATCACACTGCAGGGCTTCCATGCCGCTTTTTCCAGGACAGGAAAGTGAAGGAAGAGCTTCTAAGTGCCCTGGAGCCATCAGTTTTCACAAGTCCTCACTTTAACTTTGTGCTTAGTCAATCACCTCTCTCAGATTAAAGCCCTGGCCATTAGCTACTGATAGAACTGTGTTATTTGATTTTTCTTTGTGATTTCCAACTCCAGAGCTGAGCCACAGATAGTAAATTAAAGCTGTGAATTTCTCTCCCCAAGTTAGGCATTTGTGTCTTCCATAAATGACTCTCAAATGTATAAGATGCAGGCTCCATTCGCAATACATCTCAATATCACCCCATGAAACCATCTTGGTACTTGAATTTAGATTTAAATTCATATTCAAAGTTAATTCTCTGGTGAATAGAAAACATGAAAAAATAAGGTAAACTTAAAGTATCAAGCAATTTGGCAGTATTCTATACAGTATGCCAATTCCCTTTTCCAAAAACAAACATTTTGCAAAATATCAATTCTCCCATTAAATACAAACATTAATAAGAGACTTTTGAATACTGAAGGAGGAAAACTGGCTTGCTCCTTGGTTTGCAAATTAGCAGTATAAACAGCCCAGGGAGTTTCCCCAGTGGCTCCCCTTTCAGTTTCCACTCTCCCACTCTCCCTGGGCAACAGGAGCCAACCATTTTGTCCATTAACATCAGTTTTCCATATTGAAAAAGACATCATTAACCACAGTGGGATAGCTTAGGTCTTTGCCCTCCTTTCCCCACAGGAGTAAATTCAGGAGAACTCTTAATTCTGAAACAGTCAAGTCAATTGGCCATCTAAAGCCTTAAGAAACAGTCCTCGCAGCAATCTGGAACCCTCTCCATTGAATTCATATTCATATTCTTCCTCTCTCTCTCCCTCTCTCCCTCTCTCCCTCTCTCCCTTTCTCCCTCTCCCTCTCCCTCTCCCTCTCCCTCTCCCTCCCTCCTGTCTTGCCACTGCTCATATGTAGTCAACTTGAAATTCAAAATTAGCTTCAGACTAGTAAGAGATTAATTGTTGTATGAGATTCAAAAAGTACAGAACTATTATTCATAGAAAGCACATTGGCATCCCAAATAAATGTGTAACTAATAACGGATAATGCTTGTCTCTGAAAGCAAGAGCATGAAAATAGAGCTATGTAGTAAATCCTGACAGTGCCACATGTGCCCCAAAGGAAACAGGCAAAAAGCTTTTGTTGTTTCTGAGTATGAGGTGCTGCTATTTCACTTGGTTATTTTAAAGGGTAACTTTTCATAAATTTAAGATTATGCCAGATTTGCAGATTCACTGGTATTTAATAGGGAATATTAACCTTAGACTATCAAGATACAGCAAATCCATGAATTTCGACATATTTCTCTATAGCTTTCTCACTTGTCAATCATTGGTGGAAGACAGGCTACTCTGTGTACATATCTAACAATAAATCTTTCTTTCCTCTGGTTGTTTCCTACCTTTTGTAAAACCTTATATAGTCAAACCTTGAACTATTTTTCTTCTCATTGTAGACACTAAGATCACTTCTACACTTCCTCTGGAATGTATTGGTTTGGCTAATACTTCAGGGATTGTTATGGTGATACTTTTTTTTTTCAATCAATAGAGTTATTTGAAAAGAACATATTAAAATATGTGATTTTATGCAGTGGCTATCAAATATGTAAAATTCAGCATTCCAAGAGTTTGTGCATATTGAAGGAAGAAGTTCAAGAAAGATTTAACTAAGTTAATAAGTTGGCATTTTCACACTGGTCTTCCATGTCTTATGTTCATTAAAAGATAGAATATGAACTTTAAGGGCATTGGTCTGATGTAAGGTGACATTTCTTGCATTTTCAATATCTAAAAGTAGAACTAAAGCATCTCAGCAGTTTCAAGCTGGCACAAGTACATTGCTCCCTAGCTTGAAATGCATAATTAACCAGAAAGCTAGTTGTAGAACAGCTAAACTGACTGTTCAAAAAGGCCCCATTTCAGTTCAAATGAATGCTGAAAAGTAAGGTGTCATAGTAATTTTTTTGTTTACAGATACACTATGTCCAAGCAATTGAAAAAGACTCCCCCCTCCCCCCTTTTCAAAGCCAATAAAAGCTTGGGGGCAAAAGCAATTATCTCTGTTTGTAAAACACTTGTATCCAAGAGTGGACTTATAATCCCATGAAAAGTCTGTATTTTACTAAACCACTAACCAAGTCCATGCTACATCTCCTCCTGAGCCCCACAGGATGTATCTTATTTCAACAGAGAACTGGAGTCAATGATAAAAACTAAGTAATCTTCATAAGGCAGATGAAAGAGGGGGTGCTGTAAAAACGTGCTTCCCAGGTCCCAAAGATACCCTAATAATTGGACTGAATGCCAAAATTCAGAGCACAAATGAATCTCATTCTTGCTACTAAATGAAGATGCTGAAACAGGATTAGTGCCTTAGAGTTAGGATGAGTTGGTACTTCCACACTTGCTAACAGCAATTTCTGCAAGAAAAATTGAAATAAATATGGAAAACATGGAGCAAAGCCAAGGAATGCCTTAAATATAGATTTCTTAAGAAAAGTGTGTGAATGTTATCATATCTTTAAATAGTCATTTTTAAGAATTTGCTTTTAAAACACGTAAGTGATTCATGATGTAATAGTTACCCTGTTTTCCAGCACATTCTACAAATTAGAATTCTTGGGAGATCCCATGACCCAATTCACCTCCCAATTTCAAGAAAGAGAAGGCATGTCACCCTTTTATATTTGCTTGCAGAACTTGTTTGATGGTTATGGTTGGTTTTGGGCATGTTTTTAGAAATGTTAGAATGAGAAGGATGAGGTCATTCTTCAACTATCTCAATCTTTACTGACTTTAATAAAATTTGGTGTTTATAGCTGAGCTAATAAGTTAACAAGTCTTTTACTTCTTCCTTGCCATTCCTCCCTTCCTTCCTTCTTTCTTTCCTTTCTTTCTTCCTTGCTTCTTTCACTTCCTCCATCTCTTCTTGGTCAATACATGAAACACTCCAGCTATAAAGTCATTCTGATTGTATTAACAAGTACTAACTTGAAATCCAGTTTTAATTTCCAAAAGAAAATCCCTTATTCCTTGAAAATAATGTGCATGAGTCTGAAAGACTTGTTACCTGAGTCCTCAAAGACTATGACAATCTTGACAAAGAAACTTTATGCTATGTCTTCCATCACTGTGTGCCATACATTAATCATCTTCTTCCTATAACGCTGAGTTTCTATGTGTTGCCCATTCATGGAGAAAAGGAAGTTAATATTGTATTCATCTGCTGTCAGTCATCTTTACAGAATATGCACATATTCAAATACACACATAAACACTATACCTTTAAATTCTGGATGTCCTAAAAAATGTACGCATGTAAGCCAAAGAGTACACAAAATATTATCTTTCTTTAGAGTATTTCTCCTTTGACTGACAATGTAAAAAGAATGGAAGATGCCACTGTTCTTAGAGCTGTGAGCTGCTCTGTACTTTTAGACTCTTCATGAATACACAATTATTTTTCCAAGATGCTAGTGTCCCTAGGCAAACTTAACAGTTTATTAGATACAGAAATGACTGAGAGGGAAATTTAAAATGTCTAAAGCTGTTGTAGAGCTATAAATGTCTATAGCTCTTTACTAGTGGCAGGTGAGGGTAGGAAAGGATGACTACACATGTTCTGTGGAGAGGGCTGAGCATAAACGGTGTGATAGCAAATTACAGGCTGAAGGAGAGGAATGTCTTTCCAGTCTGGCTGATAAAATCAGCATGGGGGAGGTATGGGAAAGCCAAGGCCCGCTGCCATCCCAAGCCACATGTGTGATGTGTGGTGCTGAGCACTTGGTCATGGAAACAGCTGGCATGGTTCTGCTTTTTCATCCAGGCCTACAATGCAGCCATTGTCAGCTCATACTTTGTTAGTTTCAAGCCAGAGCATCTTGTGGGTCATTCCTCTAAAGCCCAGAGTCATCAGCAGAAAGATCTAACTTCCCACACTTATGGCTTGGGTTTAAACAGTGTACAATATGAATTTCCTACATCCATGCCACATGCTGACTGCATGTGCATAAAACAGAAACTAGACAATTCTCTCTGGGTTGTGTCTCCCCATTTCTTCCTCATCCTTGTCTTACTTCACCACGATGATAATTAAAAACAGAGGGCGGAAGATGAGGGCAAACGCATTCTAGGCTCAGTTCTGCCCCTTCCTAGCTGTGTGATCTTAGTAAGTCACTCACTACATTTCTATGGCTTGCCATCTGTGAAATGAGATGCTTAACTAGATGGAATGTTTGGCTCTTCTAGATCTTCACATTTCAATGGTTTCTTCTTTCTTGGTAGTTTTCTCTCCCCCTGTCTTTTGCCTGTGTCCATTTCTCTATTTTTATTTAAGAATTTTTAACTCTTCACATCCCACCCTTAAAAGGGCCCCTGCCCTAGGAAAATACCACCACACTATAATTGAAGCCCTCATAGCTCTCAGCACATCATGTTTTGATCAGTCTACCTATATGAACTGCCAGCTTCTTTCAACAAAGACTTTATCTTATTTATACAATGTTCCCAAGTTTCTGGCACTGAGCATGCCTTTGAAATACACAACATTTCTAACATTCTCTTGGAGAACCTCTCTTGGCAAAGGGGATGGTCAAGAGGAGTCTCACTTTGTTTTTCTGACCAACTCTATTCATAAGGAGAGAGGCTAGTGTCCATTCTCTTCTGTGTGACTTTTCTCATCTCCTGGTCTTCACTAGTGATTGTAATTAGTGACCAATTTACATTTATTCACTTGCAAATGCAGCCACTCACATATAATTATGTCAGGTACCAAGGAATATACTCCATAAGTATTGAAGTCACAAATACATTATCTCATAGAAACGTAATAATTTTCTATCACACTAGACAGGCCATGAGAAGGGCCATATTTTCTTCAGCCTTCTATAGATTCTTTTCTATCTCCTTCTCCACCACCCAGCTGCTAACCAGTTTGGGGTATCAAACCCTGTTTAATACATTTTTACTGAAGGTCCGTTTGGAGTTGGACCAGATTAAATCAGATCTCCTCAAAAGTCTTCATTTTATGGTGTTATCTGTAAAATACGCAGGCATACAGACAACCCTACTAGCCTCAATTTAATAACACTTTCTTTTAGACTGAATATCTTCATTGGCACACCTCTAAGGATTCACGGGAACAAAGGCCAATTTGGAAGCTCTAAGTGGAGAGACTGTCTCCTGTTTTACTTTCTACATTTTGCTTCTGAAACCACAGGAAATGTTGGCACTTAGGACACCCCTTTTACACAAGGAACACAATAAAACATCAGTCCCTTGAATCTAGGTAAAGCACTTAGGATAGCTTTGAGAAGAGAGGGGATGACAGTAGGTGGCCAGCCCAACTGGGGGAACTGAAACTATAACGACATTGCTCCTAATTAACAAGCCACCTTACACTGAAGCATGTGTTTGCATTCACAAAGGTACAAAATACTACCAAAGGTCCAAATTTTGGAGGGGCTCTAAGTTAGATATTTAAAATCTATGAACCTGATCAAGGTTTAGTAGTACATACTACTTATTGCTCAGATCTAACTGATTCGGCTACACTGAAACATTCAACATTGGAGCAAATTTTAACAGCAGTAATGAATTAAAAGATGTTGATATGGGAAATAATTTATAGCTTTAGAACTGTAAAAAACACATTTCCTTAGTAACTTAACTCTGACTATCCAGAAATGAAAAAAGAAAATGTCATAATATAATATGCTGTAAATCACTCAGTGATTCACATTTAAACATCATTTTTTATATTATTGTGAATATATCAATTAAGAAAGACCTGTCAAATTATGTTTTTTCTATAATCATTTGTATTTTTGAAACCATGAGTCATAAATACAAGGTACTTTCCTCAGAGAGGAAAAATATCCCTGAAATGGTCACATTGGTATAGCTTATGATATTTACTTCAAAAGGCTATTAGTCAATTAAAATACTACTTGTAAGTACTCAATCATATTTTGTTATAAGGGTATATTCCAATTTTTTTTTTCACTTGGGAAAATAAATCTACAGATTCAGGTTTCAGAAACATACTCAGAGTCAACAGAGCAATCAGGATTTCTGCCCTGCTTGATAGCCAAAAGATAATGCATTTTTAGGCTCATTGTCAAGAACTTCATGCTTAAGAATTGTCTAAAGCAAGATGCTAGCCAGAGATAAGTTTAAACCCTCAAAGGTTTTTGAATTAAAAAATCTTTGGAAACAAGCACACTAAATACCACTTCAACAATTCCATTTGTCAAGAATGGGCATGAAGTCACCTAAGTTCTTACAGTACAACCATCATGTGCTATTTAATTTGTTGAAAAGAGAAGAGTTGCAGATATTGGCATATAAGAAAGCTGGAGAGTAGAAAGAAATTACAGAAATAAGATGCTCAGGTTTGGAGGAATAATTACAAGCCATCTTTCTCAGAATATAGTGGAAATTATGCATTCCAGTGCTACATCACACACCATTGTAATCTAAAAGGCAGAAGTAGTGAGGATGAGATCAGATATATATGGCCATCTTGTTCTTCCTTTGTTTCTAATTTTACAAGTGGCTATCAACCAACCAATTAGCTGCACATTTATTAATGGTGCTATTCAATATCTCCCACCTCCATACCACCAAAAATAGAGTTCTCTGTTCTATTTTAAAAAATAGCCCAGTAAGCCAGGCATGGTGGCACATACTTGTAATCCCAGTACTTGGAAGGCTGAGACCAAAGGATCCGAGTTCTCGGCCAGCCTTAGCTACTTAGTGAGACCCTGTTTCAAAATAAAGACTAAAAATAGGGCTGGGGACATAGCTTGGAGGTAGAATCCCCTGGGTCCAATCCCAAGTACCAAAAATAAATAAATAAATAAATAATAAAATAAAATAGCCCAGTGAACAGAAGCAACTGTGGACCAAGAGTGAGAAGAGAAAAGAAGGAGTGGAAGGAAGAACAGAGAAAAAAGGAAGAGGCAACCTCTGGAAGCAAATGTTAGGGAAAGCCTATTAGATTAAAAGCTTTCTGGTTTAACTTCTCAATAAATCACAGGGCAAGGGAGAGAATGCATGCCTATTTTCACTAATGGTCTATGCAGTCAATCTTAGAGATAGCTCATTAGGTTATTATAGTACCCTTCTGAGGTCAATGATATAATGAAAAATTTAGACCATCAGTACATTAAATTATCCTGACTTACAGAAACACCAGCAATATCTTGCTTTTGAACTGTTACTGGCCAAAGTAGATTGCAACTAACAACCAATAACAGGAATCACACTGAAATTAATTTTACTTTTTCTACATTAAAAGTTATATAAATGATGACTATTAAAAGAGGCCCATATATTCTACCTATAGTTTTGTGTAAATGAGCATGGCAGGAAAGAAGAAAACTTTGCGGATATTTATTTGCAAATATAGCAAAGGGAAGATGGAATGTGAGCTTTTCCTACTATAACGGTATTGTCATCGCCATAATTCCGCATGCCCTTTCAACACTCACTCCTCTCACTCTTCGAACTCACCTATATATCATCTTCAATGTATGATAATCATAATATACTGCATACACATTTTTAGCAACAAAACATTTTCACATACCTTGTCTTGTGATGCTTATCATAGCACTTTGAGAATAATTCTCATAATTTTTCAGAAAAGTAAACTGAGAACATCTGACTACATTATCCATGACTTTGAAGCTAGCAGATGGAGTTCAAAATAAGATTTTTTTTCATCCTCAGGAAGATGCTTTCTACAATACTGCAACACATGCAAGCTTGATAAATGATTTGTGTGTGTGTGTGTGTGTGTGTATGTGTGTGTGTGTGTGTGTGTGTGTGTGTGTGTGTGTGTGTGTGGTGCTGGGAATTGAACCCAGGGGTCTTCTACCTCCAACCTACACCCCTACCCCTATTTTTTAATATTGAAACAGGGTCTCACTAAGTTGTGGAGGGCCTCACTAAGTAAATGAGGCTGGCTGTGAACCTGAGATCCTCCTGTCTCAGCCTCCCAAGTACTGGGACTACAAGTGTGTACCATCACGGCCGGCTTAATAAATGATTTTGAAAAATAATATTTACAGATTGGATTTGGTTTTGGAATTGGATTTGGTTTGGGTTTTAGTTTCACACTAACATCATTTGGCATCAAGATTTTTGAATGAAATAAATGATCAGGGAAGATAATGCCACATGAAACTTTAAATAGGTGTTATTTATGACTCTGAAGATATCTTCAAAAACCACTTTAAGAAGATTTTTGAACAAATATAGTTATTATTGGAAACCAGGCACAATTCAAGTTAGTGGGTTTAAATTATAAAAAATGACAGGCACAATACTTTGTAAATAGTAAACAATAAATCTTAGCAGATAATTTTTAAAGAAATTATTTCATATATATGCAATAGGAAGATTTTTGAATAAATAATTCTCATTAGAAAATTAAACACAGACGTTAGGAATGCAAATTGGTACAGAGTCTCCTAAAATAGCTTCATGAAACTAGGTCTATATATTTTGGTCTATGTATTCAAACTTAAAGATTTAGCCTAAAGAATTAAACTAATACATAGATAAAGATTTGTATGCTTTCTCAAAAATGTTTACTCTAACATTCATTATTTGTGAGTAAGCATTTATAAAATAAAAAATCAAAACAACATCAAAATAAAAAGCAATAAAATTCTTATTAAAGGATTATATTCATTATAATGGAATATTAATCAGTTAGCAATATTTTATTTAAAGAGATTTCTTTATATAATTAATACTTTTAATACAAACCTACACAGCAAAAACAAGAGCAACATAAAAACTATATATACTAAAATGTGAAAGGTAATGATTTCTGCCTTGTAAAATTATTTACAAACTTATCTTTTAAAAATATTTTATATTGGGTATGCTATTTTTATACCAACATCTACATTATTTTAAAATCAGTATCTTAACAATGATCACAATAGATTGAATTTTTACTATGCATCAGGAATGGGTTTAACTTTTTACACATATTATCTAATTTACTTCTTATAAAAACCATTGATGTAGAAATACTTATCCTGTTCTCAGATGAAGAAACTGGGGTACAGACCATATTACTTTCCAAGTAAATATTTGAACTGGTTTTGAGCCAACAGTCTGATTCCAGAATTCATGATCGTCATATCCCTGCTATACTGTTTATATTACACAGGTTGCTTAGTGATTTGTCAGAGTATATTAACTTCCTGGGAAAGATGATTGTGTATGACTCTGAGTCCTGTTGATAGAAGTTTATAATCTTGTTGGTGAGCCAGCTTGCGATTCTGATAGTGTATTAAATATACTTATAATGTTTTTTTTTTTTTTTTTTTTTGTGTGTGTGTGTGTGTATGTATAATGGGGGGTACTGGGGATTTAACCAAGGGGCACTGACCTCCAAGCTATATCCTCAATTTCTTTCATTTTTTATTTTAAAACAGTCTCTTGCTAAATTGTTGAACCTGACCTCAAATGTGTGATTCTCCTCTCTCAGCCTTCCAAGTACTGGGATTATAGGCATTATACCAATATACCCAAGTTGGTGTGTGTGTGACTGTATATGTGTTTGGAAATTGAATCCAGAGGCACTCCACCTCTGATCTACATCCTAGCTCTGTTTGTTTATTTGTCTGTTTGTTTTTGAAACAGAGTCTTACTAGGTTGTTGAGGCTGACCTTCAACCTGAAATCCTCCTGTCTCAGCCTCCCAAGTACTGAGATTACAGGTGTGCATCACCATGCCGACACATTTTTTTAAATTCTGGTTATTTCTGATGATTTTAAAAATGATCTATTTTAAGATCTGTTTCCTTAATAAAGAAAAAGTCAGGAAGAATAAGAAGATACCTGTCGAGGTCTTAGCCCGGCCAGAAAGACCCCGCCTCTAGATGGCGCCTGGCAGAGTACCAGAAGTGGCTGCAGGTGGTAACATCCTAGGGCTGCGCCACGCCAGAGCACATGCACCAGCACGCCCGGCCTGTGCCTGCCCAGGTGAGAGCTGTATGAGGCACCTCCTGGCTCAGGCCCTGCGTGGCTTTAAGAGCCTCCACCTCCTGCGGGGGAGAGAGGTTTTTGGAAAGAGGTTTTGGAGGGAAGGCAGGTGGTTGCTGGGTGGTGGTTGCTGGTGGTTGGTGGGTTGCTGGTGGATGGTTGATTGATGGAGAGAGAGAGGGGTTATTGGGAGTCTGTTGGAAAGGCACTATTTGGAGAGACGGTTGCTGTACTGTAACTGTTACTGCTTGGGTAGTGTCCTTGATCCCAGAGAGAGAGAGAGAGGTATAATAAAGAGAAGTTTGAACCAGCAACATTCAGTTATCGTCTCCATTGGGGCCTCACGGTTGAGGGTCCAGTTTGGGGGACGATAGTTACCAACATTGATCTGCTTTATATCTTATATTTATTTTCTCTCCAAATACCATATGAGTCTGATTTCAAATGCGATGAAAAAATTCATGTCTCACTGCCTGTTTGAAGCCATATTATATGTAATATTATTGCACAGCATTCTATAAATCGATGTCCTTTAGCAGAAACTAAGAGCATAATGTGTGCAAAGAAGTTTCATTCATTACATGCATAGTGTTACTTGTTCATTCTGCTCAGTAACATTAAATGTGGTAGTTGATTAAAACTCTCAGATATTATTTAACTTAAGACTATTTCCAAGTTTAGTGATTCTAAGTGTGTACTTAACATAACTGATTCTTCCTTGTGCTAAAGTCCATACTCTTCTTGTATCGACTGTTCCATGATCACCTATGACTGAATTAATTAAAATATTTATTGCTTCTATTCTTTTTCTGTTCTATCCATACTCTTATGTTTAAGAGAGGATTTGTTCTGGTCTCTAAGAGGCTTATTCATGGTTCGTGTACTTTTGCAATACCTCTTCACTCTTTTAAAACCAATAAATAAGCTTAATAAGTCATACCTTTATGATGAGTCAATATTATTTACTATGGAAAACATAGAGGTGACTTGATTTGAATTGAGTTGGCTGATGCCTAAAGATCAATATTGTTCTTTCTACTCCCACACACCCATCCTGAGGAGAAATACTATTGGTTAAATAAGGAAGACAATGATGTGTAATTCATAATAAGTCAATAGGTATCAATTGAAAAAAACCCTCTGCAGATGACAATTTTGGGGAGGACACAGACAGAAGTATGTCATCTGGATGCCAAAGAGCATGGGTTGTGTGGCTCATATACTTGTGGTAAAAGGGAACTAAAGAGTGTGTAAGGACAGGGTCCTGATGAGTGTCTGTGGGATGCATGAAGAGGCTGATGAGCTTTCAATGTGTAGCTGCTTAGAAACACACCATACATTTCTCCAGGCTTGGACAACCAAGGCTGAGAATAAGATAAAGTAAGACATAGTCAAGGGACCTCAGAAGGGTGTGATGCTACTGAATAATTGCCTTTTAGAGCTAGAAAGGATTTCAGAGATTCCTTTGTGTAAAGCATAAAAATACAAAAATAATTGGCAACATTTTTTTTTAGTGCTATAGAGATAATCCTATAGATCAGCTTCAATGGCAACTCTAGTTTTCCTGAAGACACAGAAGAAAAAAATCAATTGTTTTAATCCATATGGAAAAAGAAAATTGCCAATGTGGTTTGAGTAGCAAACCATTGGTGTTGTGGTTTAGGCATAATGGATTCTCTCTCTCGTTGCCTTGAAATGTAATTAATTTCCTATATCTGTCTCTAATCCAGCAGATGTGCTTACTATCTAAGTTATAGGAGGATGATTTTTAATAGCTTCATTTAACAAAAAAACAGACAGACAGACAGATAGACAGAGGCAGAAAAAAAAAAGGAAAATGGAAAGTTTCACTAAATTTTAAGTTTGGGGAATTTAAAAAAATACCTTAATTTTCAAATTTCTAGATTAGATTCACAAGAAGTGAACATTAAGAAATGAATAGAATTTTGCTGAATTGACTGATTAAAATATGGATGGCTACAAGAGTCAGAGTTGGTGGGGAATAAATGCAGGTTTAGATAATAAGGACAGAAGTAGCATTTCAGGCATGTTGAGGATTCACTGGCTTCTATGGGGCAGCCTTAAGGTTGAAGGAAAAGGAATCATCCAGTTCCACAGACTTATTTATTATAGAATTTATTGTATATCAGGGACACAAGGGATCTTTCATTTCCTAAAAGTCATATAGGCTATTCCACTACTTCTATGCAGCATATTACTAGATTTCTAACAATTCAATAAAAACCATTCCCCTAATGCTTACTTCAAACAATTCTCAACGTATTATAAGACTTCCTCAGGTCTATTTACATCATCATGTCCACCTCTCAGAAGCAAGAAGATGTGCCACACAGAGAATCAAAATGCACAGAAATTCTTTCCTTTTCAATTTACTCCAGGTGAATAGCACACTTGTAAGAGCTAAGAGTGGGTACTGATAGGCAGCCTCTCCTGAAGTTGAATCACTGATAGCATATGAAAGAGACACAGGATAAATTCTAGAACCAATAAGTGCACCACTTGTAGTGTCAAGATCATCAGTGGAGGTGTCGATGTAATTGGTTTCCACTTTGGGCTTAGCCATTTGGAATAACTCACTTAGTTCTATTATCCCCAAAATAAAGTCTTCCTTGCTTCCTTATTTCTCTTTTCTTTTTTTTTTTTTTTTTTTTTTTTTTGAGGTACTGGGGATTGAACTCAGGGGCGTTCTACCTCCGAGCTATACCCCAGCCCTATTTTTTATTCTTTATTTTGAAACCGAGTCTCACTAAGTTGTGGAGGACCTCACTAAGTAGCTGAGGCTGGCCGCAAACCCGGATCCTCCGGTCTCAGCCTCCCGAATGCTGGGATTACAAGCGTGCGCCACCACGCCCGGCTGCTTCCTTATTTCTCTATGCGATCAATTCTATATGTTAGCTAGGTGTGGTGGCACATGTCTTTAATCTCACTACTTGGGAGGCTGAGACATGAGGATCACAGGTTTGAGGCCAGCCTCAGAAACTTAGGGAGCACCTCAGCAACTTATTGAAACCCTTTTCCAGAATAAAAAAATAAAAAGGGATGGAAGTGTAGATCAGAGATAGAACATCCCTGGGTTCAATGCCCAGTAACACACAAATACACAATTAAAAAACAAACAAACAAAAGAAACACCTGTCAAGCTCCTACTGGGTATTAGTCCCTGTGGCATTACCACTGGCCTCAAAGAGTTGGTGTAAAGATGAAACAGAGATGTAGGAAACTTGTAAATAGCCATATGTGAAGCAAAAGTAAAGGCTTGTCTCTTTTCCCTCCCATGTCTACGTTCCCTATTAGCCTTCACTACCCATTCTTTACATTTCACCTTGCTTCTTCTCCTTCCTCCACCAAAATGATGGCTGAATTGAAGTTGAAGGGGTGCACTAAGCAGCATCTTGTTATAATTTTGACCCTTCTCTGTAGCTATCATTTTTGCTAGGCTAGTAGAAGACGACCACATGCCATGAGCATCCTAGTCTGAACAAAGCACCCAAGGGTGCACACATGTCTATACCTACACACCACACATATGGAACTCACCTAACTCAACAGTGTGTGTGCATTTTTTAAAAGGGGGGAGATAAAAGGAGAAGCACACTGTGCCTAATTCCCAGGAAGCATCTTTTAAAAAGAAATGTGGATGGATGATGGCTTTACAATAACATCTCTTTGCTTGGAGATTAGACTTCTAGAAACAACTCACTTGAAAGTAACTATAGTCAATAACAAGTATAACTAAGCCACAAAGTGCAGATACTAAGGAAAATACTAAACACTTGACTTCAGAGGGTTACCCTTTGTGTCCATGGTGAATAACCACCACTTGTTCTTATTCTATGACCATGTTTGCGAAGCAAAAAAAAAAATTAAATGAATGTAGCTAGAGTCAAGCCCACTGGTAGTCTGACTGGGAAAAAAATATTATATTATATATTATTATTTCTATTCACTATACCATGTGCATAGTAGATACAGATAAATCACTCCCTATCATCAGTCTCATCAGTCTAGAAGATTTTTTTACATATTTACGACAGCACAAAGAGACCTTCACCTCTGATTTCCATCTTTCTTTGGTAATCTGTCTGGCTTCCTTCAATATCATGTTGGGATATTCTGAGATGCTGAGCCTTCTGGGCCTGAGATTCTCAAGGAACTAAGCCTCAGCTTATCGAATTCCTGGCCATATATTTGCAATAGCCTTATTGACTTAGGCTCAATAAAATCATACCAGTTAGAGAAAGGATTCAGAGATGAATGGCTTATGCTTCCCCTGGTAACACACAAGATCAAGAAACAAGTAGAGGACGAAAGCTTTCCTCTTCATCTTCCTCTGAGTTCATTACTACTGTGAAAAAGGAATCAGATTTGAATTGTTTCCAATTATACTCCATTAAATAAGGCAGCCATGCTGTGACAGGAGCCAGCTGGGATGGGGATGGGAGGGAGCAGGCGCCTGTGGCTCTCTCCTGGTGAAGAGCACTTACACATGGCTGCTGCCACAGGGGTGGCTAGCAGTGACACTGATGGCTCCTCATCATTTGTTCCCAACCTGAACACCAGTGGCAAGAGCTTCATCAGGAAAAACAAAAAGGGATGCCAAGAAAGGTTCTGAGAAGCTTCAGGGGCGGTCACACACCCACAGTGCTGTGGCGCTGGACACTTGTTCACCTGTCTCCTCTGGCAGACATGTGTCTCTCTTCAGCAGGGCCTATGTCTTAGTCACCACCACCATCCCCACACCCTGAGAGGGACTTGACAGACTGGGTGACCCTAGAACACTTGTGGGAAGCAGACATCAATGTGGAGGCTCTCAGCCAATGGGGTTCCATAATTCACTTTAGGCTTACCAAACATACTCAGGCACATACATGATTTCAAGGACAAAGGTGCTGCCTATTTTTAAATTAAAAAAAAAAAAAAGCAGATTGAGTGATTCCATTTCAATTTTCTCACTCTCATACTGTCTTCTGTTTGTTTGAGCAAGAATCTGGACTAATTCCAGTCTTCACTTCATTTTAGTAAGAGCTGAAATCTAATCAGGACTATAAATTCCTTGTCTCTGTCTCTGTCCTCTGTCTGCTTCTTTTCTTCCTCCCTCTTTCTCTTCTTTCTCTGGCCACCTGCTGCTCATTCCTTATTACTGTTCCTACCTCCCCCCGTCCTTCTCCTCTCTCTGTCTCTCTCTCTCTCTCTCCCTCCCTCCCCTTCCCCCCACCTCCTTCCTGCCTCCCTCCCAGCATCCTTCTCTTTACTGATACAAATCCCAGACACACAACTATACAAATTAAGGTGGATAGCTCATTTTACTCATTTTAAAAACTCATGTCAAGTTAAGATTGCAATGTTTGGTTCAAGAAGAAAAACTACCCTTTAAACTTTGGGAATTCTGTTTGTTTGACCGCATCCTAAGTTTATGTAAATACCACTTAATTTTACATACACACTTTTGTCTTTGTAAATTGTGTGTGTGTGTGTGTGTGTGTGTGTGTGTGTGTGTGTGTGTGTATGTAAGAGAAATGTTCTTTGTTGAAGGAGAACAGATGTGGGTTCAGTTTAAGGGTTATAAATTATATTTACAAACATATCGCCAAAGGGCTTACTCCAAACAGCAATACTTTGCCTGCAAAAGTTAAAAATATAAATGAAAAAAAAATATTTTGTCCAAAAACAAAATTTTTAAAAAAACATATCTGAATGCTGATTTTTGCAAAACATATGCAAATTCATGATCTCTATTTTTTTTTTTTTTTTTTTTTTGCAGTACTGGGGATGGAACCTAGGGGCATTCTACCTCTGAGCTACAGCCCCAGCCCTATTTTTTTATTCTTTATTTTGAAACAGGGTCTCACTAAGTTGCGGAGGGCCTCACTAACAGCTGAGGCTGGCCAGGAACCCGGATCCTCCAGTCTCAGCCTCCCAAATGCTGGGATTACAAACATGCACCACCACGCTCTGCTGGTCTTTAATTTTAGGTAGTTCTTTTTCTTGTTGTTCTTGCCTCCTAGCAAGAATATAATTCAGAAGCAATAATGACTTGAAATTTGACTTTAAAAAGTGTTATCTAAATTTTTCATTTGTTGTGGAGGTTGAAATTGTAAGATTATATCAGATGAAATTCCATGAGGGTTACTTACTCTAAGATGTTCTTCTAATCAATAATTCTTACTATTAATTACCTCCAGGGTGAGAGGACATAATTTTTTAAACCTCTTCATAGTGCTAATAAAAGGTAACAAGAATCCTCTGATATTAATTCTCTGTTGTCATTAATTTACATTATCTTGTAACATATAAAAATGATAGGACAATAAAATACTATTTTAAGTATGGAGAAAAGTTGCATTAATTATTCAGCCATATAAGGAATCTAAATGCTACAGGTCCAGAGCACGCAATGTCAGAAAGTTCGTAATAATGAAGTGTCTTTTTTTAAATATAGGAATAAGATAAAATGCATACTGTGAGGGAGAAAAGAATAGATACTAACTGGACAGGCCAGATGCAGGGAGTGATTACAGCATTTTGCATTCTTTTGTTCCTTAAACTCAGTTCATCATGGTTCTTCTAGGTTAATGCAGACTGTGGAGTGAAGGTACAACATGTACTTGATACATGTTCAAGAATTCCGAAAAGACAAATGACTACTCTTGTTTCGAATCTTCTGAGGTGAATAGGCCTCTGTTGGAGCCAGGATCATAGCACCAGAGATTCAAACATGCTTTTCCTTGAGTATAAAAAATCCTAATGAAATAGTTTAGGCTCTATACTCAGGTAGGCCCACTGATGAATTCTTGATTCATTGTTTTAATAGTTATATGATCCAGAGAAAGTTAGTCTCTAAGTCTCAATTTTTCTTCTATAAATTAAGTATAGAAATAATACCTACTTAACATATTCAAAGATTAAATCAAATTAGCATGGAGCCTTGCTGTCAATAAGTCTTAGTACCATCACCATAATCACCATCACCAGCACCACCATATCTAAAACCATCACCAGCACCAGCACCATCACCTTCACCTCCAGCACCACCTCTACCACCACCACCTCCATTCATAACCACCATCATCACTATCAATATGACCCTCACCATCAACACCACCACCTTCACCTTCACCTCCACCTCCACCATAACCATCACCACCATCACCATTATCACACCGCCTTCACTTCTACCATCACCATTCCCATTACTATCTCCACCACCACCTCCACTCCATAATCACCACTACCACTTCTACAACTAACCTATCCAAACATACCACCACCACCATCACCATGGCCGCCACCACCTCGGCTGTCACTAAGATCGCCACTTTCTCCTTCTTCACCATCACCACTACCACTGCTACTATCATCTTCATTTTACAGATAAGAAAACAGACTCTGAGCTTAAATAATTTGTTGACAGTCACAAAGTTTGGAAGGTATGGAGATAGAGTTCAAACTTAGGTATGGAATCAAGTTGAAGGATTCTCCTAAGTGTATCTTTACCTTCAGCAAATCTAACATTGAAAGGTAGGGTGGCCTTGGTTTCAAGGCTCACCATTAGTTTCAGAGTTCTCAGAACCCCTGATCCCTCATGCTTAAGCCTAAAAAAAAAGAAAAGAAAAGAAAAAAAAGGAAAGAAAATTCCATCTGGAAAATATCCTGGCCTATTTCATCAACTATTGGATTACCAAGAATACTGAAATCTCCCTGGTTGCCCTCTTATTATTAGCACCAGCCTGAAAGGCCAGGGGCCCAATTCTGCTTTTGGCTGTTTTTGCCCCTTGCCTCCACATCTTCAACTATTACAAAAGCATAAAATGCCCACTGCCTTATCTGACCCTGGGGCAGCATTGTAAGAAGGAAAGAAAATGTCATCTAGAGCCCTGAGTCCTCAGGAGAAAGGGAGGAAATGATGCATTGTTTATTTAGCCTGGCTCTACAGTAAGACAGCCTTACTGGCCTGTGAAAAGAAAGAGCCCTGGTTGGCTCAGCCTTTGGCAAATAGATGGGTATTGCGTAGGTGGTAGGTTGAACCAGGAGAGGAAGGAAAAGAGCTTTCCTATAATTCTACCCATATTGTTGACTGCTTGCTTTCCCTTGCAAGATCCTTCTAGACTTCTCCACCACCAGGGCAGAAACTGCTAGGTACTGTGGGAAACCAGCAGAAAAGTACTGCCTCATTTGGCACTTTGCTCCAGGACCACCATAACTGGCTTACCCAAAGCAGTTATAAAGATTATTTCTAGTGCCACTTACCCATCTTACTGCTTCTAATCCTTTCCTGCCACCTGGCCCAGAGCCACTTCTACTTTACTGTTACAAGGAAACTGAAGAATATTTATCTTGTATTAGGGGACTAATAGCTTTTCCATCCCAAAGAATGAACCTCCAACGATCAGACTTCAGTAGTCATGACAGAACATGATAAAATATTTTAGAGGAAAACTTCTACAGTTCCCATGATACTACAGCAATGCCCATGGGCAATTCCTCACACCTCAGCTAATAAGAACAAGGCAGCAAAATGACAACAAATAACCCAATCATAAATGTTATACCCTCAAGGTTGCTCCATGCAAAAGAATTAAGCACAGCATGTTGAAATCTCCTTCCCTAGGTTACTGGGGTCCTCAGAAAAGAAAAGCAAGGAAAACCTCTTCCTACATCACAGTTTGGTGTAAAATCTGCCCTGATTCTGCAAGACAGTGGAAATAGAGCGGTGACTGAGAAAATAGGGTCAGTGGCAAAATGGGTGGAGGAGCGCTCAGGTGACTGCTGTATTCAAGTAAATCAAAATGATTCCTAGAGACCAAGGACTAATTCACAAAAAGATAATAAAATACTGGCAATGGTTTACTTAAAATCTTGTACATTTTCTTTAGAAGCTGCAAGAGGCAATGTGGTACAGAGGGGAAAGTACATAGAACTTAATCAAATAGACGAGAGTTCAAATCTTGGATAATTTCTTAGCACTCAGGAGACTATTTTCTTTCTAAGATTCAGTTTTTTTTTTTTCATCCACAATGCCACTTACTTTATTAGGCTTTACAAAATTATATATATTGAAAAAGCTCTTGGTTATGTAATAGCAATGGTCTTCTAAAATTTTTTTTTTCCTACACATTCTACAGCAAAAGTGTTTCCAAAACAAAGATACCTTAAGGGACATTTTCAAACTGATTTAAACACACATACTGATTTAAAACCCTATAAAATAAATTGAATTTTCACTGAGTCTTTCATTAATTTTGATAATAATCCTGCTTATTAAAATTATCCATACTCTCAAGTTTACCAAGTTATGACTCTATCTTAAAATGCACATCCCACTTTTCTTTCCAGTTATGTCTTCTGTCCTCAAAACAAATACAAAATACTTTTTCCAAAATTAATACTTCTTTTACAACTTATACAATCTTCATAATGATGTTTGCATTTATCAAAATGTATTATCTCATTATCTCCAATTAAAAACACAAGGAGTTTATATTTTTTCTATTTCCTTTCTAGTAATAACCCAATGCTGGGTACTCATCAGTAGCTTATTTGAAATGATTTATTGATTTATAAATTCTAGCCCACAACTACAGAAGTAATCACTTTAATATGATGGCCTTGAATGATGAATCAGAAAGTCCATGATTTAAACACTTCAGTGTGTTTAAGCTAAGAAATGTCCTCATTTGCTAAGATAAAATTTCTTTATGTAACTATATTGTAACCTCATATTATAATTAGCACTAGGGGATGAAGTTTCAACAATAAATAAGGCAATCTGATTGACACAGAAAAGAACCTTTCTGCACATAACTAACTTGGGTTGGAGGCAATACTAAATTATAACTCATAAGTGTTTTGGGCTTTTACCATATCTTATTTTTATAATAGTAATGCATTCTGAAAACATGCATTTAAAAAAACATCTTGTAGTTATAATTTAGGTTTTCAGATGATAGTATATGTGGTATGACTCTAAAAAAAGATAAATATTCTGGTCTGAAAAGATAATCCCCTAAAACAGCAATCCATTGAAATGTTAAAATGATTCCAACCAAATTTTTTCATTAGCATATTACCTAAAAATATTTATGTCAATATAAAATATCATGCACCTATCATTTTACTAGTTTAAAGGTAAAAGATGAAATTTTTCTACTATAAAGTAAATCCCAAATATGCTAGACTCAAGGTGTTAATAGTGTTTCATTTCTGATTCCCTGACACAAAATTATTCTTCTGTTCTAATCACTTCTTAAACTTTTGTTATACCTTATTTACCTTATGTATATCTGGTGGTCTTCATCATATTTATACATTTAATGCTTCTTAATACTTTTGTTTTACCTTATTTACATCAGGTGGTCTTTATTATACTCCATAGTTTGATCTACTTTTAAAATTGAACTGTCTTATCATATAGTGAGATATTTACTCCTTTCAGTTCTATATAGTTAGAGAAGAACACTGATAATACAAATAGCATAAACCAAAGTATTTATTATTCCTGATATATAATAATAATGATGATAATGATAATAGTAATAACTTTATAAAACTTATACTAAAATTTTATTTCTTTCCTAGTTCTCTGCTCAAAAGAGTATATAAATATTCAGTTCCTGAAAGCTATATTTGTTGAGATGCTTTGCATATACTATTGCCTAGAGTTAATGAAATTATATCATGATACCATAAAATGTAATAGTTGCTAACCTTAAAATGTAATAGTTGCTAAAATTATTGTTTAATATATTATGCTGTGGTTAGGAATCCTTGTAAACTGATATTCTAAGAAACATGAAAACTTTCCAAATTATGTATTTTGTTTTCTCAATTCTCTATTATAATTATATAATAGTAAATGCCTATGATTTTTGAATTATCTTCCAAAATGATATCATTATTGGGCTATAACTAAGTAATTAAATTTGATTTGTATGTACATTAGTTAATTAATCTTAACAGTTTCCTGAACATTTAAGCTAATATTAGGCTAGAAATATCAAATAATATTTTATAATAATTATTGCCATCAAATCAGCATCATTAAAGAACAATCAGCAGCATTTCAAATTTGTGGATATCAACTACAAAATCACAAATCAAATTAACATATACTAGATTTGTTTTTTATTAACTGTTCACATTAGACAGAATTCTCTATTGGAGAATTAAGATTAGTTGGCATGGGTTTAGAATTTGTCATTGATTGAGCTTATACAAAAGCATGTGCTAGCTGTTAATTATATCTATTTAATAGGCTTTTACATAATAAGTTTAAAATGTTTTGTTGACAATTTGTTTCGCTGTCAAACACTACTTACTATTTGTAGTGTTTTTTTTTCTCAAATATACATTATGATGTTAGGAAAGGTCAAGTTGAAATAGTTTATGCAAGAATATAAGTAAATATGTAGAGATACTCATATTATAAATTCATATGACTTCTTCTACACTAAAAATAACATCTTTAACCACAAATTAAAATGTTGGTGCATTTCTGGTAATGGCTACTAAATACCAGACATCAAGAATATTGAACTTAGACTAAGATTTAGTCTTTCAGTTTCACCCTACATTTATAAAGACTATAGTTTCATGTAATTTAAAACACAAGTATTATTATTATTGTTATTATTCTTATAATACATCTCTGGATTTAAAATTTTATTAGAAAAATAAGGTCATGTTGAAAAGAAACAAAAAAGATTAGCCAGTCTCTTTTACTCTTGTAATCAAAGAATCAGTAAAGGGTGACTGCCTCTTAGTCACCATAACTAATCAGATGGGACCTTATGTCTACCTTGGTTAATGGATTCTTAAAATTAAGATAACCTTTAAATCCAAAATATTTCCACAAATCTCTTTATGGTGCCCTGGAAAGAATGATAAATCCTGGCTTTGTGCACAGAATTAAACAAACAAAAACAGATTTTTCAAAGTATTTAATAAAGCTTAATTGTGCCCCATCTATGTATTGTACGTCTTGAAGAAAGTCAACTTTCAAGATGAACTGAGTAGCTGGAGGAGATAAAAATTCATTCTTGAAAATAAGTTGGGTTTTTCTTTCTGGATCTGACTCTATGGGCCTAGCACTGGACACAAATACCAAAGGAAAAATGATCCATTAAAAATTAATAAGTAAAAGAGTAACAGTTTCTAAACTGCTAAGAAGCTAGCACAACTCCATATCTTTGATAATATATTTTTGTAGAAACATTGTACTTGAATCCTTGGTGCTTATCTTAAGGCTAAGTCTCAGTCACACAAAGGCATTTATGTAATCAATGGACCTATTAAGGATCTACAAAGCTTGCACTATTAAAACTCTATAAAGTCAAGATAAAAAAATCTTTAAAATTAAAATTATAGATAGAAATAAAACATAGGGCTGTAATTTCATTCCACTTATAAATAAAATGCTTTGTCATTTCTAAAATGTCACATTTCATCTTAGTGAATAAAATAGAGTAAGAGTTTTTATCAAACTAGGAACTGTAGTTAATCTAGAATGCCCTTATGAACATATATACAGAGATGGCATCAGTTCTTACCAAGTTTCACCAATTCTTACAAATTCTCAAAAAAATCTAAATATCTAAAAATGGAATCTGTCAATATTCCATCTTTAGCAAGAGTAAAATCAATTGCATAGGGTGAAATATTTTAAATGAAGCTTGGCAGAATAAATTATACCATCAAATCACTGTCAATCATTTCTTTAAACCTTTTTCTTATACATTATGCTACCCCAAAAAAGGTTATTTACTTATGGTTTGGTAAAAATCTTGGAGAGCAAAATAGATAGGGCAAGATTGACTTGCAAATAAATAAGCACAGAAGCATTATTCTTAGGGGAAAGCAAGGTAAAATTTTCATGAGAAAACATCCTAAATCAAACAAATAAAAAAAACAAAGTACCACGTTAGTTATATTTCAGGGCTACCCTTGTGAGTACATTAGACTTTCACGTGGATTACAAGTGCTATTTACTGAAACCTCAATAATTGAAATGCTTAGAAAATATAATGGAAAATAATTCCTAGCAAAGAAATAAAGGTTATGCACACTAACCTTGGTAAGATCACATTCAATACAAGTCCTCTGGAAAAAATTCTCTTTTCAGGATGCAGAATTTTAATCTGTTACTATACCCTATCCTTCATTAAAGTAAGTGTCCAACAAAACACATCTCAACAACATAAGAACCAACACAAAGTAGATATTAATCAAAACAGTATGCCCATAGACACGTATCAGAAGATGGACATTATAATCCCTGCTTTGCTAAAGTTCATTGTGATATTGTACTCAGTAACTTCTCTTTAAAGCAATATTAAAGAGATATAACATGGAATGCTCTTTGAAGAAAACTGTTCCTTCTACTCATCTCTCTACCTTTTTGGCTTGTTTTCCCAATACATTCAGTATGAGAAATTTTATACTTGGAGAGCATGTACTTGCATGAAAACATATTACACACCACTAGTACCATTTTTAGAATGAACTGTATTCAATATATTTACTCTTCCTCCTTGAAATATCTACATTGAAAATGCTTCAACCAACATAATCATTCACGGTAATGTTCTCTGTTGCCCTGCAGATGCTACAGTTTCTTGTTTTCTTTCCTTCCTTCCTTCCTTCCATCCTTCCTTCCTTCCTTCCTTCCTTCTCTTCCTTCTACCTTCTGTTCCCTCCTTCTTCCTTACTCCTTCCCTTCCTGTTTAGACAATGCTCACTGATTCAATTTTCCTGGCTTCTTCTTATGCAAAGCCCTCTTCTAGGCAAGGAAAGAGGAATGGCTCTTTGGAAAGCAGCTCTTATGAAAGAATCACTTCATATACTCTGGGATACAATGTTCTTCCAAGAGGAAGAGTAAATTGCTTCCCACTTCTTTTTCTCTGACCTGCTCCTCATCAGCTAGGATGCTTGGACAGAATCTTATTTCTCTCCCCATCATAACATGAGCAGGGTAAAAGGGTTTGTATAATCATGTGAAGTAAAACCAGAATGGAACTAAATAAGAGCCATATGGCTTTCCTCATGTTGATATGCCACTGAAGAAGCAGGGTTTGCAATTAACATATAAGCAGAAACAGTATATTATTATAAAAACACAATGTCAGATAAAAGCCACAGAAATATTTTCGATTAGCTCTGAGAGCCATGAAATTCTTTTCTGAAGTGTTTCCTTTTTGGGCTTTCCCAATTTGTACTCAGTAATTAAGTTGGGGACCTTTCATAATGTGTGATCCTAAATAAAATACAAAATTTTCAACTCATCTTAAATGATCTGCTAAAGTATGTCACAGCTTCATTTTATCATGGCCTATAATGTACTTAAAATATGTAATAGGACAAAAAATAAGATCTGGATGTCAAATTAAGATCTCTGTGTGTAGTGGATACTGGTAAGTGGTACCCAAGCAAAGACTGATATTTTGAAAGTTGTCTTACATAATAATAATTCTGTTCCTCATATTCCATTTAGTATTAAAAATTATGTAGGCACTCTCACATTCATGAACATGCTCAGCCATACACACACACACCCAGAGAGAACTTACACAATCTCATCATTCTGGAATTCCAGCTCTCCGCAGGTGTCCTCAAAGTCCTCCCCTCCACCTCTGGCAGTTCCTTCAATGGTTTTATAGGGAACGATAACATTTCCTCGAGCTCCAGATGTTCTCAACACCTTCACCTCCATGATGCCAATGCTCTCACTCACATGAGTCACAGGTTCTTCAAAAGTAAAGATGCCTGCATGGTCATCATCAAAAATGGTCACGGTGGCAGTGGAGGGTGATCCGAGGCAAGCGAGTGCAGAGACATGATTGGCTTCCAGGATGCCATCTTCTGAAGCTTCAGAAGATACTTTAACATTGCTGAGATGCACAAGGAAATTTTCATCCTCCTCAAAGATATCATCATCGATGATGCCAACTCTGATCTCCTTCTGGGTCTCACCAGGCTTAAAGACCACAGTTCCTTCAGTGAATTCATAATCAGACCCAGCATTGGCTGTGCCATCCTCTGTTCTGAAGTCAACGAACACGGTGTTGGTCAAATCCCCACCTCTGCGGATAATGGTCAGGGCCACAGTGCCACAGTTCTCCAGGCACTGGTATGTCCCTTGCTCAAAGAAGATCTTACTAACCGGGTCGTTTTCAGTCATTTCAGTGTTGACCTCATGCATGCTCACCGCCTTCCTGGCTTGGTCAGCCGCATGCCTCTTTAAAATGTTGCCCGCCCCAGTCATCAGGCGAGTAGCTTGAATGCGGTAAAATGCTCGACTCTTTTGCTGCTGACTTAGGACTTGGTAGTTGGCTAATTCTATCAATTGCTCTATTTCTTTCTCTGGATGCTTCTGCTTAAGTTCCTTCAGAATCCTTGCCATATCTCGCCGAGCCTCTTCATCATCTTGGTCCCTCTCATCGACCTCTAGAACCAGGGCGCCATCTAAGAAATTGTCAACATGAGAGTTGACCACTTTCCCATCCATTTCGATTTCAGTTTTGGAAGATGGCCGGTCTCCTTCGTGTTCAATAATCATTCCCCTCTGCTTGCCAGCCCGATATCGCTTGTATACATACTTGTAAAACAGAAGCCTCCTATCTGCTACCCAGGCGAACACAACGCAGATGGGAAAAAAGAAGAAAGTAAGCAAACCTTCCCAGACCTCCACAACACCAGGAGAGATGACAGACAAAATAATGTAAAGCCAGGTGTAGGCAAAGATGCTCCAGGCTGCCGTCACGAAGAACACACGCAAATGCTTAATCTTCCTCGTCTCTCCATCAGGGACGACGTAAACACAAAGCGCGATAATGATGAACATGTTGAAGGCAGCACTTCCCACAATGGTGCTGGGCCCAAGGTCCCCTGCAGTGAAGTTGTGGCCACACACTTCAATTACCGAAAGCAGAATCTCAGGGGCAGAAGATCCCAGGGCCATCAAGGTCAAGTTAGAGACCGTCTCGTTCCAGATCCTCACGGTTGTCTTGGTGGTCTCTCCATTGGGTTTCTTTATGGTTATTTCTTTTTCTTGAGATGTGATGACTTCTATAGAGGACATGAACCGGTCAGCGATGATAGAAACTCCGAGAAACATGTAGACCATGGCCACGAAATACACAGTAGCTCTAGCAATTTTGTCCCCAAAAGAAGGGTCTTGGGGCTCCCAAATGGGCAAAATCACCCCTTTCTTGCAGTAATATGAGCCGGTACATTCGTTGGTTTCATTGCCTCCTCCCTCCATTTCTGTCTCAGCAGTTATATGGTCCACTTGGGAAAACAAGAGAGCCATCATAGCTAACAGATGAAATCCCATTGAAAATGTGGGTGAGAGACTTAATCGCAGCATGTTGTACAAGGAGGCGTCCAACCTACTGGTAAAATAAGATGGTGGGAAGGGTAGAAAAGACATCACATCATTAGAGTCAAATCCAAAGCATGACTAATTACTTATTGTTATTATGTTTACCAAAAATTTGTGTATGTCTGACCATCACAAAAATCTCTGGTGAATCATTATTCTAGGGGCCTATCAGTGATTAAGCAATCCTTTGTAAAATTTACAATTCAATTGCTTTGTTTGTGTATTTTCTACATGTATTCCCATTCTCTGAGCAAGACACACAATTGACTTCCTGGAAATGAAAAGTTCAATTATAGCCTGGCCTTGCAAGCACACGTTAATGCATACTAATAGCCAACAAGAAAGAAAAACAAAACTTTTGAAGCATTAAATAATTTCCTCCTTGTTGATAAAGTAGATCTGCCTTTAAATTTTGGTTAGTACCTTATCTTCAAGGAACTGTTTCATTGACAAAAATCACTTTATTAAGATTCATGCTTTGAAATTCAGACTGAAAAAAAATCCTACCAACACAAGGCATGATGATTATATTAAATTCAGGAATATACCTTACATTGTATTTTATGAAATTACATTCAGCTGCTCCAGACATTCTTGGAAACACAGAGAAATCTTTAGACTTGCCTGCAATCAAAGCTCAGTGGTATGTATTTTTAAGAGGAAAAAAAATCTACCATAATGCAATATTTCTAACATTAAGTACAGTTTTTAAAAGCATGCTTTGATGAGAGCACATTTCCTCCTAATTTTCGGCAAGCCCAGGTCTCCTGATACATTAGCTGCTAGGCATCTGGTTCTATAGGCACAGTCCTTCAATCTGTCTCCACAGCCTGCAACAGGAGCGGAGACAACCGGGCCCAGAACTAGCTGTGTGTAAGATCCTCGCAGGTGGTGAAATCAGCATTACCAGCCATAAAATGTTCCTTCTCAGTGTCAATGTCATATTTTCCATGGTCATTCCAAAACACATATTAGTTCTATAGTGGGCTCAAGTGACCAAAAAACGCAGGAGTAACAATTCCATCTAAATTAGCTCATTTGGCATGGCAATGGTGACCACAAAGTATATATAAGATGAAGGGCTGTAGGCAATTAGGGATATGGCAAAGGAGTCACAGAGCAGCACAAAGAACTGTGAGCAAAGGAGTGGACAGAGACACCACAGTCCTAAATTCCCCCACAGCTCATGCAAAGGGCAGCTCAGACCTCACGTCTCCTCTGCCTCCAGTGCCTGGAGCCTGGGGTGAGGATAGGGAGTGGACAATGAAGTACTGAAGGTCAGTGACTCTCATCTGGAAGGCCTCAAGGAGGGACCAGTTATGACATTCATAAAGCAGGGCTAGGAGAGGGTTCTTAAGCCAGGTCATAGCTTTATGGTGTGGAAAAAGTTAAAAGAAGAGCTGGATAATAGGCTCTTATAGCTCCTAGCTGGTTGAGAACCATCCCAAGCTTGCCTATGTTCTCTGACCCGTGTTTGCTGCTGAGAGCTTGTTCTGAAAACTGCCCCAGGGCCCAAGAGAATCTCCTGGCTGGTATATTCCAAAAGATCCTAAGAGATCCCACCATGGTCTTTAGCTCTTTATGGCTCATCACTAATGGGAGATAGGCTTCTTCCACATTTCGCCTATACTAAGGCAGCCACAAAAAAGGTGACAAATAGAAGAAACTCATTTACAAAGTATGTAAGAGCTCATGGTCAGTGTGTCTCTTGTAGGGCTTAAGTGGTTATGAGATCTCTGCTTAAAACAAGGTGACATTCAATAGCCTGCAAGAAGAGAAGATCTAGTTCCAACTCTTTTATGCATCCACATATTTCACAATTATTTATGGGTGCTAAATATAAATTTTAGAGTGACTCGCTAAGCTCTAATCTATACCTGAGAATTCACCAGTGAATAAAACAAAATGTCTATTCTAAGTTTATATTCTAATGTGGAGGAAACAAATAAATGTAAATATCCAGTTGTAAAAAGTATTAAGTGGGGCAGGGCAGAATCAATAAGAGAGAGAGAGAAAACAAACATATAGGATATTCGATAGTTAAGGAAGGCCTCTCTGATAAAGCAACATTTAAGCAAAGTACTGAGGAAAGCAAGAGGTCAAACCTTGTGAATATCTATAGAAAGAGAATTACAAACAAATGCAAAGGTCCTAATAGTAATAGTGCTAACAGTAACACTGCTTAGCATAGTCCAGAACCACAAAGAAATCGGTGTAGGCAATGCAGGAGTCAGGCAGGGCTCAGGAGTGGGGACACGGGGGGAATGGTTCATGGGGGTGCCAAGGCTACACTGTAAGATATTGGCTTTGAAGAGGAGGGAGATAGGAATCATAGGGGGGGCTGTGATCAGAGGGTAATAACTGATTTTCCTTTAAGAAGGGGGTTGGTACTGGTTCAGGAGAGAACAAACTGTAGGGGTAGGGAAGGAAACAAGGAGACCAGGCTTTCCTACTATAATAAGATCTGATTTATAAATGTTCCCAATCCTGGCATATACAAAATTAAACAGCAGACAGATAACATTTAAAAAGGAGAAAGAACATTTGTAGTTATCCTTTTCGTAGATCTGCAACTTAAAAAATGTTTTAGAGACCTATAGCCAGATGCAGAGGTGCATGCCTATAATCCTAGCAACTCAGGAGGCTAAGGCAGGAGGATCCCAAATTCAAGGCCAGCTTGGGCAACTTAGACTCTGTCTACAAATAAAAAATAATAATAAATTAAAAAATAAAAAGAGTTATAGCATAGGGTTCAGTGGTAGAGCAACCCTGGGTTCAACACCCAGCACAAAATAAAATGTCTTAAAGATCAATAAAGATCAGAAAGGCTAAATATTTGTAATAAATAACAGTATTTATTTACAAATTCAGAGACAGTGAACACTGAAGAAAGATTCAAACCTGTGTCTGTCTCCAAGCTTGATATAATTAACCACTCCCTTCACATCACTGACAAATTGATCGCTTCATTTTTCACATTTCAGCCAAAATGAGCATGCTGAAGAGCAGACAGATGCTCTCATTTGTCTTAAAACTCTTCCTTGGTTGCCTGTTACCTATTGTCCTGTGCTCAAAGCCCAAACCCCTCAAAAGTCTCATCAAAACCTTTTATGATCTGACTTCTGAGCTCCAGATGCAGAAATTCTTTCTCCTCCCTGATTAAGGCAACAGTTTCATGCCTTTAGGCCTTTGCAGACTATGTTGTATCCCAAACTATTTGTCTTTTTCCTTCTTAGAATCAAGTTTCAAATACACACACACACACACACACACACACACACACACACACACACACCAGAAAATCATAGTCAACTTTCTGAGAGAATATTAGATTCCATTTTTAAACACTGTGGTAGACATGAATCATGCTAAATTTTTAAATGTATCAATTATATCTAATATCTACAATAACCAGCATTTCTGTGTTACACAATTCCTAGTGTTCCTATTTCCATTGTAGTCCTTGCAAACAGCACCCCCTGCAGGTGTGCAGTGGATGGTGCCCTAACAATAACCCTGTCTAGTAAGTGCTACGAGCACACTTTGAAAGTGGGATAACAGGTTTAGACAGCTAAGTACTTTATGAAAGTCATACATATAGTAATAACTCCTGAATTAAGATTCAAACCCCAGTTTGTTTCCAAGAGAGATACTATTAACTGTTCCATTATATCATTCCCCGATTGTTTGCGAATGCCAGACAACTATTGTTGTTGGGATTGAACTAGCCCATTGGAAAGCCTCTTGGCTTCCACCCAGGTTAGGGAGACCTATTTAGCAACAGTCTCCACAGAAGGTTTGCAACAGCAGGCTTTTATCTTATGGATTAGGAACTCTGACAAGCATCAATGACTGTGGTGTAGCCTGTGGCTTGGCATGTTCCTAAAGACAGCTGCCCCACACTCCCTGCCCTTAAGCAATTGCCTGGCAACCTCTACCTGCCAGCACTGTCAGGGCAACCTCGTAGGCTGGACAAGAAAAAGCCCTGCCCTCCATCCCTGCCCTAGCCCGCATCTCACAATATGTTCTTAGCCAAAAGGTACCCAATGCATAGAGGTGGATGGATCAATAACATTCTATCTTCAATATCAGAGATTACCTGAAAGTATCACAATTATATTAAAAAGGTGACAGCGTTATAATTAGTGAAACCAGTGGACACAAAACACTGATGTAACTTATTGGCAATAAAGCAATTAGAAAGAGTACTCTGGACTTCATTTTCTTTCTTTAATACCAAATCCAAATGCTTGTGAGGATGTAGGTGTTATCTAAATGAATTATTTTTCTCTTCCTTTTATCTCTTTTCTTTCACGGTCTGTCTCATATCATCAGATTCAGGAAGTTCTACTTTGCCCCTCCCCAACTTCCCTTCAGATATATATTCCCATGAAAATTAAGCAGGAAGATAGGAACAGAGGACACAGATGATGGTTTGTTGCCTGCCTACCCTCTTTCCCTTCCTTCTTTCCTTCTGCCCTTCTTTCCTTCCCTTCCTTCTTTCCTTCTTCCCTTCTTTCCTTTTTTTTCCTTCTTTTTTTCTTCCTTCATGTGTGGTACTGGAGATTGAACTCAAGGGCATTCTACATATGAGCTACACTCTCCAACTCTATTTTATTTTGAAACAGGATTTCACTAAGTTGCTGAGGACCTCACTAAGTTGCTGAGGCTAGCCTTTATCCTGCAATCCTCCTGTCTCAGCCTCCAAAGTACTAGGATTACAGATGAGTGCCACCACACCTGACTTTCTTATATCTTTCTTGATCTACTGAATTCTGAGAGAAAGAGTAGTCTGATTTTTATGTTGGATTCAGAGTAACTCTTACGTCTAGGTCAATGATCACTTAGGAATATTATCCACTACATCATCCAAATGAGTCTTTAGCACTGGAAGTATCAAGAACACCTGAATTATTTTCTGCTCACTATTTATTTTAAAACAAAACAAACAATTTTATCACCTAATCACCTACAGTTATAGACCTGAATGACATTGACAAACGATAGTAAAAAGATACCTAGCTGCCAATAATCCATTCACCTGCTGTAGGGAGAGGTCAGAGTCACAGGGACTACAAGAACTTCAATCCCCAGTACGGGAAAAAAAAAAAAAGAACTTACCTATAGGACACATCTTTATCTAACTGCCATTGTAAGGGGTGAGGAAAAGCCTTCCCAGCAGAGGCCTGAAGAGTAACCAGGCAGCAGAATGCCTGCTCCCCCTGGAAGCTGTAGCCAGTGTTAACTATCAAGGAGTACCTGACTCAGAGGAAAGGAACACGCCAGCACACCCAGCGGCCCAGTGTATGGGACAGCTTCATTGAGTTCTGCTGATTGGGAGCCAGGGTTATTCCAACTCCTTGACATGCCTTCATCAGGACCTGGAATTCCCTTCTATATAATTCTTGCTGATAGAAAGCCTCAAAGCTAAGCAATTAATCTATTTCTAAGGCAACACTAAAATGAGTATAAATCTTTAGCCACAACTGAGGCAAGTGTTTCCGAATGCTTCTAGATGCTGCCAGAGGAGAAAGACTTTTCATCTCACCATCCCATCTGGGTGCAAATTACTGCTCTGGCTTCCCAGCCTCACGTTATCAGACCAAGGCCAGACAGCAGGAAGGAACTGTGTTTTCACAGCCACACTCTAGTACCTTTTCAAAATGTTTTCCCAAAAAGAGAGCGTTTCCTCTTTGCTGACTGATAAACTAGGACAGATCCTCTAGTGTACGGGCTGTGAGAAGAGCTCAAGCCCTCTGCCTCAACTGACAAAACTGAAGTGACAATCCTGTCCTTTGTCAGAAAATACTAGCTGAACTGTTCAGCAAAGAAAGCAACAGGGGTAAGGGACAGGCAATGTGGCAAAAAAATAAAATAGACAGATTTAGGATTCAGGATAATGCAGATGTTATTTAAATGCCATGTGATATACCTGCTAGCCCTTTTCCCTACTTTTTTGTTTTACATTGTACTTACTACTGTTATATGCTATATAATTTATTCAATGGCTCTTTTTATTCTCCTCTCTCTCTCTCTCTCTCTCTCTCTCTCTCTCTCTCTCTCTCTCTCTCTCTCTCAGCAGCAGCAATTTTTGTTTCTTTTTTACATGGGTGCATTCCCAGTTCCTAGAGGAGAGCCTGGCACACAGCAGATGCACAGCACATGCTTATTGGATGAATGAATAATCATCGTAGGGTCATGTACTGATTCACCAATTCTCTGGTGCTGAATCAGAATCTGGGAATTGGGCCTACGCATTTGCATTTGACAAAACTCTCTATGTGAAATGGGTGTGCCCTAAAATGAGCAAAGGTCAGCATCAGATTGAAAAGCCAATATCAGAGTAAGCTGAAGAAGAAATATGTAATTCAGGCTCAGGGCAAGGAATCTCAGGTTGGAAAAAAGTGTCTCTAGCATAAGGAAATGACCTGGGTCCCTGGCATATGCCCCAGCATCTGGTCCTCCTATACCAGCCCTGGCTTGCTGACTCCATCTGCTCCATTGCGAGGATTCTAATGCTATGGTCATCACCAAGGAAGCATATGATTAGGAGATATTTAGTCAAATACAACCAAAAAAAAAATCACCTCCATCATAGTGGATACATGTAAAAGGGACAGAACACCAAAATTTTAAATGTAGCTATATTAACCCTGTATGCAAACATGGAAATGGGGGTAGGAGAAAGAAAACTGGAGAAGAGAGAGAAAGTCTTCCAATAAAAAATAAAGAAAGAATTGAGAGAGAAGATGCTCTGATGATCTTGGGTTCCCTGTGAAGTCACCCAGCTGGGATTGTCCTTGGAAACATTATGCCGGGACCACAGAGCTTAAGGGCTCCACTCAGGGCCATAAATGGCAATAGATGAAATTCTTAACTGAGCCTTTGCTTTGCTCCAGAAGCTCTGCTAGGTACTGTGCATTCACTACCCTTGACCTTTCTGGCAATACTGAAAAGAGATAGGTATTATCATTTTCCTTCTACAAATTAGAAAAATAAATAGTTCATAAAAGCAATTTTACTAAGGTCATCCAGACTTAAGACAGAACTAGAATTGTAATCCAAGCACTTTGCATTACACAATAATGACTTGTGTTTATTTTCACTGCACAGTTTAGTAATAACCGTTCTTTGGGGACACAGAGCTCCCTGTTCAGGTACTTAGTACAGAAAAGCCTCTCATGCTGCCCCTTCCTCCCACCTGAATACACTTACAGGTTACACTATCTCATCAAGGGCTTTGTGTGTTTTCCATGCCTATCTCTTGCCTCTCCACCCCCCCCCCCCAAGTAAGAGTTTTGCAAGCTCTCATATTCATCACGTAGCAAGGGGAAGATGATCCATTTGAGGAATCATCAGCTGAAGTCTAAGTCCTCAAATCACTCCAAAGCCACGCTACACACTCAAGATTTTTTCCATTTGCTCAGAAGGAAGAAAAAATGGAGAAAGAAATCTTAGCTATGAGCAAGAAAAACTAAAATAAGAGGGATGGAGGGGTGGAGGGGTGGGCAATAGGCAGTAGCCAGGAAGAATGAATGTTAGAGAATTTTGTCATAACAAGTAAGTTAATACTTCACTAATAATATCCCAATATTTTTTTTCAACAATCCCAATGCAACTCACAAATTTATCATCCTAGAGTAAAGATTTTTGTCTTGGAGTAAAGAATTTTTTAGTAACCAATAATAATAATTTTAAAAAGCCCGACTCCAAGAACAAGAACATGATTTCACCTGCCAAGCTTTTCTTAGTCACGCATGTGTACGAGGTACTGTGTTGCAAAGATGAGTAAGATACATATCCAAAACAACTCACATGTTAGTGGGGCATTATCATAGGATTGAGCCCCTTTCTGGAAGACTGAACTATTCATACAAGAGGATCACAGAAGGGAGACATTCCTGGCATTCAAACAGTGACATAGAACACTCAAGTGAATTAACTACTTCCCAGTTTATGTACCTATCTGGGGTCTTGGGCTACTAGAACCAGGGTTTTAGAAACCTTGCACCATTCACCCTATGGTCCTACAACCAAGATATTTCATGTGGAGGCAGGGCCTTGGAGTATCTACCCTGTAACCTGTGAATCTTCCAGGGGCTTCCTGATAGAAAATGATAACTACTTTAAATAATAACTTGTTAGCTGGGCGTGATGGTGCACACTTGTAATCCCAGTACTTGGGTGGCTGAGACAGGAGGCTCCCAGGTTCTCGGCCAGCCTCAGCTACTTAATGAGACCCTCTGCAACTTAGTGAGACCCTGCTTCAAAATAAAGAATAAAAAATAGGGCTGGGGATATAGCTCAGAGGTAGAATGTCCCTGATTTCAATCTCCAGTCCTGAAAAAAAATAATTTGTTCACCATCAATCCTAAAGAGAAAGAGCAGCCTTTCTTTGATGTCTGACCTTACACACTGAAAAAGAATGAGGGCCTATGCATGCTTTTATATCTAGGTCACCAAAAAAGTTTTCATACCTAAAAATATGTTCCATGTTAGCCTGTTGACATTCAACCTCAAAAAATGTGTATACAGTGTGCTCTCTCTCTATGGCTGGGTCTGGAGGGAGTGGACTCTGCTTGTGCTCGTCAGGCAGCTATCCAGTGGCCTCAGTGTGCAAAGTCACAGCAGACACAGCAGGGATTACAGAGATAATTAACACATGGTCCTGCACATAATGAATTTACAGTCTCAAGTGAGAATTACCACTAGTGACCATTAACACTAGGAGGAATAAGGGAAATTCTAAAAGGGAGGGGAATCACAAAAACTGGAGCAAGTGAGAGGATATACCAGAGGGAAGAAATGAGGTGAAAAAGGCAGAGACTAATGCTTCTCCTACTTCAGTTCCCCTAAGAATCACCAGGGAAGATCAATAAAGCGCAGATATCTTGGATGTGTGTGTGTGTGTGTGTGTGTGTGTGTGTGTGTGTGTGTGTGTGTATCTCCAAGAACCTAAAGAGTAATCCCAAAATTTATATTTTAACAAGCATCCATTAACTCTGAGGCCATGATCTTGGCACCACCCCTTGAAAAGTGCTGGTATAAATAGTAGAAGGGAATACAGGAAAGAATTGAGGAGAGGGCGGAATGGGCTGAAAGGCAGGTGCACTGGTAGCAAAGACATGCTCTGGAAAACACAGCATTTAAATAAGGTTTTGGAAGGAAGCTAGTGCCTGAAAATCAGAAGATGGTGTTTTCTAATATCAATAAGAGAATTATGTAAAATAATATATCAGATGGGCTTTGTATCTCACAGATGGGGACTCTAGGCAGGCCCCTTAGTGAGTGTGTATTAGGAAGTGGAGCATTGGAGAGTGGAAGAGAATGGATCCTAAAAGGGGGTCACAGGGTCCCCAAAGAGATTAAAGTACTGGCATGACTGTAAAGCACCAACTTCATCCTTTTGCTTTAAGTTAGTTCGGCTTTTGCTAAGCAGAAACAGGCAAGGATTGACTCCCTTGACATGAACTAAGACACAGGATAAACACAAGTCTTCAGAGACCTATGTAGTTTCCATATGCAGGTCCTAAGTAGAGGCAGAAAACATGCAGAAACATG
Source organism: Graphiurus murinus (assembly GCA_004027655.1). Taxonomy (NCBI): domain Eukaryota; kingdom Metazoa; phylum Chordata; class Mammalia; order Rodentia; family Gliridae; genus Graphiurus; species Graphiurus murinus. The sequence continues at coordinate 102,136 of PVLC010001363.1, forward strand.
AGCCGCAGACTGGAAGCCTTGAGTGGTGAGGAAAGCTGTGCTCCTTAGATTACAGCCTCTTTATGGGGTACCCGAGCTCCTCCTCTTTATTTCAACTCAGGAGTAAATCTGATCTGGGAAGCCACTCTTTTTGCTTTCTAGACTGACTCTGGATCTCATAATGTTGACTATAGAATTCAGTTCCAAGCTGTGTGACAGGAACATTCAGAATGATTTTTTCCCCCTTTTTAAATTTTTTAATGAAAAAAAATGTTGGATGCCATGTGCAGTGGCACATCCCTGTAATCAGAGGCCAGTCTGGGTAATTTAGTAAAATCCTGTTTCAAAATTAAAAAAATAAATAAATAAAATGTCTGGGGGTGTAGCTCAGTGTGCCTGGAGGTTCAGTCCGCAGTACCGCCCCCCCCCCAAAAAAAATTAATAGTGTGATATCAGAGGCTGGTAAATTTCACAAGCTTTCTCCCACGGCATCCATGTCATGAAGCTTCATCTTCAAGTAGGCAGGTAGGCAGCTTTTCAGGAGAAAGAACTTGTTATGGTTTGGACTTGGAATATCCCTCAAAACTTCATGCATTAGGAAATGCAGCTAATAGAGGCAGGGCATGGCTAGAGCAGGTGTGTGGGTTACTGGGGTGTGGCCTTGATTACTATGACTGTCCCTGGTCCCTCCCACCCTGGCCCTGTCTCTGCTTCCAGCTGCCATGGGTAGAGCTCTGTTCCCTCCATGACTGGCCACAGTGTTTCTTCCTTGAAGCCAGCTAACCATAGACTGAACCTCTAAAACCATGAACCAAATAAACATTTTCTTCTCTAAGTTGTTTTTGTCAGGTATTTTAGCTGACTAATACAGAACACTGTCAACATGAGGCTTGCTAGTCTTTCAAATGTTCTTGCATAGTCTCAAATCATAGTCCTTGAAAGAATAAGATGCTCTTAAAAAGATCAGAAGTAGGAAGTAAAAATAAATTGAAAATACAAAAGTTAAACAGATAGATGCTCACTTAATGTCATCCCTTTATGAATATTACATGCCAAAATTTTAAGTTTCTGACAATACACTAAATGGTTTGGTTTTAAAACCAAGTGTAAATTCACCCAGATCTAGTACATTTTAAAAAGGGAAGTCAGCTAGGAAAGGAACTTGTCAAATCTTATTATTTAGAGGAATAAATGCAGTGTTGATGCCCTACAGGAAAACACAAAATGTTTACAAAATCCCTGAGCAGTTTATAAAATATAGTTTTTCTACCAGATATGGCATCTAGTAAAAGTGCTCTTTAAACCCGTCTTATACACCTATATCTGAAGAATGGCTTAAATATTGGCTTAAGTGTCATGATGTTAATGTCAGTAACTATGCTGCGATTACTGTGCTTTTGTCTTTTTGTGATAGGTGAGGATAATGATACATGTGGATTCATCTACTAGAAAGGTAATCCAGAAAGGAGCAATTAAGAAAGGTATAAAAAAAGGCCAGTGAAGAAATAAATTCTATTTAATTAATAAGTAATGATGACTTCTGCCTACTAAGCCTTTGCTAAGCAAGGATTGTTTTATAAATACCAATGACTAATAAGACAACAGTTGTTTATTTATTCAGCAAACATAAAATATCTGTTCTGTGTCTGACCATATACAAATCATTGGGTCTAGAACCACAAGATAGATGACCATGATCTCTCTCTTCATGGAATTTATGCTCTAGCTGAAAAATAGATGGCAGATATAAGTTACACTCCCACAAAACATAATTATTAGCACTAATCAATGCTGTGAAGAATAAATGCCATCCTGCAAGAGTAAGTAATGGAGGAACTGACCTACTAGGCTGTTAGGAAAGGCTCTACTGAAGAAATAAGATCTGAACTAAAACGTATTAAAAAGCCAGCAGGAAACTCAGCAAAAGGTTGGCGCCTTTGCCATTTCTCTTCTCTGTACTGGGATTACTCATAGACCTACCTTCCTTGATAGGTGAGGTATGAAATCATGTTTGAATAATATAGAAAATAGTTTCTACAATTTATGTGAGAATTTGCCTCTTGGAGGTCTGACAGCCCAACCTCATTTAAATGCTTTCTATCACACTGCCACGACAATGTGGTGGGTGAAAGGGTCACTGGCCTAGGGGCCAAAGGAAATAAGTGCCGGTCTCAGCACTACTGACCAGTCCTGTGTCCTTGGATAAGTAACTTCCCCTTTCTCTGAATGATCTGTTAGAATTCTGCTAACAGTCTGCAGCTATGATATTCTAACCTTACATTTGGGTATTCAAGGTCATCGATAACACAGCACCTATCCACCTTCCTAGGTTTGCTCTTCCTGGGAGTCAGCTAAGCTACTAAATGAAAATTACGCAAATATGGGCCACATTTTTCTTTCTCGTGATTTTATACTTGTCATCTACAATCAGTCTCAAATATGAAGTTTCTTTCTATAAAACTGTGGACCTTAAAAGTCAACTTGCTTTGTCTCTCCTCCTACCCCTTTTCTCCAAGAAAACTCAGACCTTGCTAACTCAAAAGAAAGTCACATATCACAGAAGTGACAGAATTAGGCTCTAAAACAGACCTCTGAGTTTCTAGGCCATCCCTCTTCACACCACACCAATCGCTAGGGTGCCCTAAACTCACTGACGCTGTGTTGATATCTAACAGTCTATAGTGTGTGCCAGGATCTGACAATCTGTGGGCCAAATTTGGTCTGACACTTGCCCATAAATGTACATTTTTCAAATTCTAAATGATAAAAATTAAAAAAATATTTCATGATGTGAAAATTATGTGATATGCAAATTTTTGTGTCCATAAACAATAGTTTTTTTGTTTGTTGTGGTACTAGGGATTGAACCCAGGGGCAGTCTACCTCCAAGCTACACCCTAAACCCTATTTTATTTTTTTATTTGAAATGGAGTCCTGCTAAGTTACTGTGCATTGACCTCGAACCTGGGATCCTCCTGTCTCAGCCTCCTAAGTCCTGGGATTACAAGCATGCACCACCGTGCCTATTTCATAATGTTTCATGAAACATAGCCCTGCCCATTCATTTATATATTGTCCATAACTGCTTTCTTGTCATCACAGCAGAGTTGTAACAGTCCCTGTGGTCCACAAAGCCAAAAATATTGACTTCATGGCCATTTGAAAAACAGTAAAGTATACACAAAATGATCTTTGGTATACGTCATTATGTGTATACTTATCTTCTTCCATCTTCCCATTGTAACCTCACACCAATTCCATATTCATAAACCCAGACAGGAACAGGGGCTCTCACCATTCCTCTCAAAACTTATGGGTCAACCTTTATTGAGCACACATGTGCCAGAAACTATAGTATTGATTTACTATTCATCACAAAAAGCCATGAGGTTTATTATTATTATTATTATTATTATTATTATTATTATTATTATTACCATTTAATAACATGAGAAAAATGAGCCCAGAGAAATAACTTACACAATGCTAAATATACCAGTTATTGAATTCAAACAAATGTGATACCTGTCGAATATGTCTGCTGACCTCAGAGACCTTTTATCTGAATACACTCTGTGGTCTTTCATTTAATTAGTAGATATCCTGAAATATAGGATATCCTCATATTCTCTTTCTTCCCTGGGAAATCCTTGCTAGATAGATAAGATTCTGGAAACCAGAAAAAAGGTACATTTATGGAGGCCTTCTGCACCATCAAATATAAAAGAGAAGCCAGACACAGTGGCACACACCTGGGAGGATGAGACAACAGGATCATAAGTTTGAGGCCAGTCTCAGCAACTTAGTGAGACCCTGTTTCAAAGAACAAAGCAAAACAAAAACCTAAAATTGAGCTGGGCATGTAGCTCTGGAGTAGAATGTCCTTGGGTTCAGTCCCTAACACAAAAATAAATAAATAAATAAATAAATAAATAAATAAATAAATAAATAAATAAGAGCTATAACTTGGGTGAAATTATTTCAGTTAGATATCTGAATTTTACTATCTTCTGTTTCACTATTTTAAAGTCATTTAATTTCATAGGGTCTCTATTTGCTTATCTGTAAGAAAAAAAAGCAGACAGTGTCTGATGTTTTTCCAGTGTTAACCATGGTATTAAACAATAAGAATGCTGATATAGAGAAGTTCTTAAAAAGATCTGCAGGTCTACGAGAAGAAAGACAGTGAGGAATAATGGAAAAAGAACCACTAACTTCACCCAACACCAATTCACAAGTTTCAGATTGGGAGGGTCTATTTCTTCGAAATTTGGAAGATTAACTTAAAACTCCTATAGATGGCACCTCTCCAAACTCTGATGCCGCTCAGCATGGGGCCCTACCACCGTCTATAGAGGAAGTGTAGGTCTGGGTGTAGAGTCAGCAGTCAATTCTCTAAACTCGTTACTAGGACTGGATGTTCTACATGGAGCAAAGAGCCAAAGGGTGGCCCTGGGCTCTGTACTTTAAGGAGAACCAGGAAAAAATGAAAAACTGGAGAAGCTCAAGAGAAAAAGCATCAGAACCATTAGTGCTAAAGAAATAACACCACCTAGAATGGTACAGGAAACATAATCATCAAAATTAGGGGGGGACAGGCGGGCAAGTGGCCTGCCCCTGTCTCTCTTTTGACAGCTGCAGCCTCTTCCTTTAAGCTGTCATCTCAAATTTTGGTCTCAAGTGTAAAACACATTTGTACAGTGGCTTATGATACCGTTTCTTTCCTAGCCACAGCTCTTGTGGTATGGTCCTAATTGGGACACAGAGCAGATTTGAAGAGTCTGGAAACAGCCCTAATATTGCTCCAGGGTTGCCCTTGTCATAAATTAGTCGGGGTATGGTTTCTATGTTTCAAAAATGACTAGGCTTTATTTGTTTCCTAAATCCTTTTCACCCTTGTGAATGAAATGAAATGTCTCTTCCTCCAGGAAGCCATGCCCAGTCTTCTCTTTTTTCCTTTCGACTCGCCCAGCACTTGGTTCAGATGCAGTGCAGGGATCTCGCCCTCAGCCCTGTTACTTCACATATGGTCTCTAGATCATGACATCCTGGAGAGCAGAAGACACAGAACGAAGACACAGAGAGGAGAAGACACAGAACGAAGTGCATGGCTGGTGGACAGCCTCATTTATTAACCATCACATCGTAACCTGTAGATAGGTTATGCAACAGAGCCATAGTCTTCAACAGGATAATGATGCTTCCTTGCAGGGCACTTATGAGCATCAAATTAGAAAATGCTTGTAAAGCAACTAGACTAGACCCTAACACATCAGGAATGCTCAACAAATGTCAAATAGCTTTTCTTCATCATCTGCATTCGTGCAGGGCTTTACATACACTGAGTGCTCAATAAATGTCATGTTTGGGTCAATGTAAATTTCTGTTTGACTACAGCTCACATTAGATTCAACCCAGAAAGGATTATTCTGACTTCACATATAATGACATCTGCAGAATGATAACTTTTCCTATCTTTTTTTAAAATTATGTACTCTACTATTTACATTTGTTGTCCTAGATCATGTGCAAGAAATCATTTGTGTAAAAAATGTTCAAGAAATCACATATGAAAGAAATCATTTGTCCAAATTGGCATTACACTACCATTTTCTAGGTTATTGGTAAGAATATTGCAAAATGATATAGTAGAACTCATTCAAGATTTTAAGGATATCAAGTCACACTAGGGAAAATATTTTGCCCATTTCTCAAAAGACTTAAAAAGTGTACATTGTCAAGAAAGGATCAATGTTACTTTCCCCACCCCAGAGTAGACTTTCAGTGTGGGAGTTCATCTTTGCCTCTTTCTGGCTACTCTCCATCAACAGCCCTGTTGCCAAGCACTCAGCTCCCCCTCACATTCCCCACTAGCACAGTCTTGGAGAGCACTTGCTGGGCAGCAAACTAGTTCTAAACCTCTTTCACTTCCTCTGCATCTTCCTGTGTTCCAGGCCCTCAGGACTTTCCATCTGCCAGCTGATTAGACCAACCAGTCCAAGTTCAAAACTGAACATATGTCAATGGCTAGTGAGAATTCATGGTAGCTCTTTCTCAGGTACTATCATTGCATTAACTTTTCAGAGATCTACTAAATAGGATTCCTCCACCCAGATAAATGGCTTTAATAGTAAGAATTTCAAATCCTACATTGGCCAATGGATAAATATTTTGAATCTGGAAATATCTTGCCCATCCTCAAATTGTTTGATATACTGCTACCTACTATATGGTCACCCTTGACCACAAGAATATTTTCTTTGCTTCCGTTGCCTATCAGGGCTTTTCTCCTTCCACATATTCCCCTCCTCCTCCTGAAATTGGCTAGGAAGTTTCAGGTAAAGCCAAAATGCCATTCTCTTAAAACTCCTCTTATTTTCTATACTCTGGACTAAGAAGATCAAAGCACAGTTGCAAATGCAGATACAAAACACTTCAGGTTCAATACAGAGCTGCCAGCAGAGAAAGCCTGGAAATAGCACTTGAGGCAGCAAAGACTGGAGCAACTGCCTTCCCAAGTTAAGACAAATATATTGAAAAAAGACACCGGACAACCTACTTGTACTCTAAACTGCTTTTGATGAAAATGTACCACAAAGAGTTTATCCTAGGCGACTCCAAGCCATAAAATGGGCTGTTTGATTCACCAAGTACTACTGAAAACCTAATCACTGATTGATTAATTTAAGCATCCAAAACATGTACTATGGTGTGTGTGTATGTGTGTGTGTGTGTGTGTGTGTGTGTGTGTGTGTGACAGTCTGGGGAAGAAGAGGGAAAGAGAGAGAAAGAGAGAGAGAGAGAGAGAGAGAGAGAGAGAGAGAGAGAGAGAGAGAGAGAGAGAGAGAGAGAGAGAGAGAGAGAGAGAGAGAGAGAGAGAGAGAGAGAGAGAGAGAGAGAGAGAGAGAGAGAGAGAGAGAGAGAGAGAGAGAGGCAGAGAGAGGCAGAGAGACAGAGACACACAGAAAGGGAGAGGAGAGGGAATATGAATGAATCTCTATTTGAAGAGAAAGAAGGGAAACTAAAAAACCCACTGCATTTAGTAGGCTCCACTGGGCTAGCCCTGAATCCAAATCAAAATCTCAAAGGCAGATGCTAAAAGCTCACATTCTCAGAATCTAATCCATCCCAATGGGTCACAAAACACCTGACACTTACTTCCACTAAATCTCAGACATGTCTCCAGGGAATACAAATCCCTTTGTTCAGAGAGAAAAGTGGAAATAGTTAGTTCAGCAACCCACTGGCCTGGTTAGCTACGATTACCACTGAGAATTAGAGCCAAGTGATAGGCAGCTAAGGGAGCTGCTATAAGTAAGGGATGCTGGATAGGATTCTGGAACCTAGAGGAAGTCAGGGAGAATATTTGCCACAAGAGGGAGCAGTGGAATCTGGTCAGATGGGAGACAATTTGGTAGAGATTCTACCAAGGAGGGGTCTACCTAAGAGGTGCAGGAGGTTATTACTGAGGGTCTAACTTTGAAGTATGTTATATATTGGAGGACATTTTAGAAAAGGCATTTATCCCTTAGAGGCAAAAAAAAAATATGAAAGGACTAGGAAAAAAAGAGAGATAGTGGCGTGCTGAATTCTAAATTCTTAGCAAATATAAGGTGACAATTTAATTTTTATTTAAAAGTAACATATACACATATGGCAAAAATATAAAATGTGCAACCTAGATGTTCTAAAATCCCCTTTTCACTGTGTATTTATTTCTTTTTGCAGATTTAATTTCTACTTCAGTTTGGGGTCTTATTTATTTCCATACTGTTAGGGCAGCTTGCAATTCACCTACATACTTTTCTCCTTCTAGAGGGCATCATGGAGAAAGGACTGGTCACACTGAGTGGCAAAATGAAAATCAGAGGTTAAAATCCCAAAATGCTGTTGTTTTAAGACAAATCCATGAGAGAAGTAAAAGCTGCTTTACCTTGCTTTGGTTTTCTTTCTATGAACTTGCTTACTAAAGGAGGAATGTAACTTCATTGGCTCCAAAGAGCTTTCCTCATCATTTATTTTGTCAAAGAAACAGATTCAGCACTAAGAGGGAAGGAACCATGCGTTTACTTTGCAAGATAAATAAAAGTCTATTTTTGTCTGATAAAAAAACATGTTAAATATAGCTTGTTAGCAAGAGCTGAAGCTCTCGTGGAATCTATTTTATTTTTCAATACCTAGCAAGCTTGAAAGAATAATTAATGTAATTCCTGCAAATTAGTCCAGTAGGTGTTTCTGATTCCACCTCACTTTCCTTTTATAATTTTATTTGGAGTTAAAGCACTCTCACTGGTAGGCTCTTCCCTTCCCCTGCATGGTCAACAAAAGGGTTATGTAGTTCGTAATGTAAATCCAAAATAACACAGTAGAAACCCATTAACTAGTAATGGAAAATAGATAGATGTATAGGCAGATAGATCAAAAGCACAACCTTCATACTCGGTTAGTTCATTAGTTTCCTCTACCAGCCCTGCTAAGCTTTCAAGACAGAGTAGATTAAGTCTGATTGTCGTGGACACTCTTACATCCTAGCAACCCTTGCACAGCTCAATAGTGAATAATGGTTTACTTCTGCTGACCCCCCCCCCATTTTGTTGTTTTTCTAGGTGTTAATCATTCAATTCTTAATAATAAGAAAAAACAGCCATTTTAAAGGGGAGAAGGGGTCAGGGCTCCTTTTATAGTAGGTTGGAGAAACCTTAGGGAAGAAGCCCTTAGATCCAAATGAAACCCTTCAAGCAGGCAGAATTTGTAAAATGAAAACCATTTAAGCAAACACATCTTGCTTCTCGGTGAAGTAAGTGGGTCCTCACACATCGAATCCTTCACAAAGCCCCAAAGATGGAGCAAGCTTTCCTTCCTTCCTTCCTCCTCTGGCTTTCATACCCAGCTAACCTCCCAATTAAGCAAGTTTAGAAATCACCAGCCTCCCGTGCTAAATCCAAGTAAGACAGGATTTGAAAGAGGAACCTAAAGCCACGCATCCCTCTTTTGGCTTTGTTTTCTGTCTGAAATGAATGAAACATCAAGATTCATTTTCCTCCCTCCTTTCCTGACTCGCTGCAGCAGGCTCTGAGAAAGAGGAAGCCTGTGTGTTTCGTGTGTGTGTGTGTGTGTGTGTGTGTGTGTGAGAGAGAGAGAGAGAGAGAGAGAGAGAGAGAGAGAGAGAGAGAGGAGAGAGAGAGAGTATTGGCAGGGAAGAAGGGGAAGGTAGACTTAGGAAATCCTCCTGCAGGGCGCTGATGGTGGATGTTCACCTGCTCAGATCTGGAGATACTCAAGCAAGCCTTTAGCCAGATCTTACCAGAAACCTCCACCTCCTCAGCCAGCTCCTCCAAGATCAGGAAGCCTGTGCTGTCTTCACCACATCTGTCATTTTCAAAAAAGCTTCTTCCACTACACCTCCCACTGATATCCTTCTTTCTCTTTTTAGTCTTTACACCTCCAGCAGGATAAAGTTTGTGTTGTTATATTCACAACCACTAGTGGCTGACTAGCAGAGCGGTAGGGAGCGCCTTCATGGGAGCCTGGCTAAAGGGGTTAAAACCATACCTAGTGCAAACCTGACTTTCTTTCCAATGACTGCAGAAAACATGCATACTGCTCTCTTCAAAGAAAGAAAAAAAAATCTGTTAAATTTGATCACCCTTGCTCTCAATCCAACCACTGCTACTTCATCTGGGGAGGGAAATACGAATTGCCGGCTCAAGTCATTCATCAGACAGCGACAGATTCCATGGGGGTAGGGCGCGTTCAAGAATCAAGGATGCACACACACGGTCTTTTTTAAAGCATCGCTGGGCACATTTGGTTTCTCTGCCGGACTGTCCAGCCATGAGACCTCCCCTCTTCATGGAGGAGGAGCCAGGAAGGAGAGCCTCACATCTCCGAGCACAGACCATTTCCCCCAAGGGACAGCACAGACCCTGAGACAGATAATGCAGCTGCAAAGTTCCCTTCCGATTGGGGGGGGGGGGGGGCGATGCCCGTGTGTGCAGAATTCCCAGTGCACACCACCACACAGTGCCCAGAGACACGGACCCTACAGTCCACTCCCCATCGCATTTCTTTTCTTTGCGGTCGGTCCCCTACCGGGCCACACCTCCCTCCTTTCCGCAGTCCTCGGTGAAGGAACACCCAGCGCCCGCCAGCAAAGAGGGGGCGCGCTAAGTGTGGCCTTGGGGGAGCCCCCAGGGATTACCAGGAAGAGGGAAGACCGCGGAGCGGAGCCCAGTGGGTGGGGATGCCTGGATCCCCAGCGCGCTGCTTTCCGGGTGGACTTAGCTCTGCGCGCCCGGAATCCTCAGAGCCCAGCAGGGTGCAGGGCGCAGCATCCCCGCTCAGCAGCCCTTTCTTCCTCCCGCAGCCGGCACCCGCAGGCAGGCACCCGCGAGCCCAGAAGCACCAGCCTGAGCAATTTCACTCTCCGAGAAGCACGGACACCCAGAAAAATGTGGAGGCGCGCGCGCGCACCGACACACACACACACACACACACACACACACACACACACACACACCACTGAGAAGCCAGTCTTTCGCCTAAACGAAGGGAAGTGTAGTCTTACGGGCAGAAAGAGAAAACAGTTGAGGATATCTGACTGAATCCCTTCTACTTGCCCATCCCAAGATCCTACCTGGTTTGAGGAGTGTGAATGGATTCTCCCCGTTTCCTCCACGCTAGTAGGAAAGGCGGCGCACTCCCTCCTTTTAAATAGCTCGCGATCGGGAAGAGGTCGCTCCCATCTTCGGGGGGAAGCACAAAGCAGGCGGCGGCGGGCGGACTCCGGTGCAGCGCCGGCGCGAGCAGGAGCGGCGGCGGCTGGCAGCGGTGCGCGCGGGCGGGAGCAGTGCGGAGGCCGGCGGGCGGGGAGGGCCGGGCGGGCGGGCGGCGCGCGCGCTCCCTCCTCCCTCCGCCCTCCTCCCTCCCCCGCGCACGCCCGCCCGCCGCCCGCACTCGCTCGCACGCGCGCCGGCTCCCGGCACCCGGACCCTGCGCGTCCCCGGGCGCCCGCGGCGACGGCGTGCGGTGCAGCCCGCGAGGTTCTGGAGCGCCGAGCCCGTGGAGAGCCCTTCCAGCTTCCCGGGGTCTGCGGCTGAGAATATCTTTCGCTTTCCTCCCGGCTCGCGGCCCCGCAGTGCGTTCTGGCGGCGCGCTAGCGTTGTGCGGGTCACCCAGCCCATGGATTTCACGCGCAGACAGGCGCTGCAACTTTTCTTTTGAACCTTCCTCGCCTCATCCACAGACAGAATCCCGATCCCCACTCGCCTACCCTTTTCTCACCTCTGAATTTGTTACTCCAGATATATCTTTCTTCCTCCACATTCTACCCCTCCGCTAAAAGGAAGCTTTCTTTTAGCAAAGCGATCTGAGGTTGTAGCAATGATTTAAAAAAAAAAAAAAAAAAAAAACCTTACTCCGTGTTTTTCCTACATATCAGATAGGCAACAGTATACGCTAGCTACTAGATGCCGATACAAGCAAATACGGAGAGAGGGGGTATTCCCCAGCCAAGAACTCTAAAAGACTCCACGTTGGTATTTCCCTCAAAGACTGCAGCTGACCTGGGAATAAAGACCAAGAGGCTGTTTAGTGTGGAAGCCAGCCTTGCCGCTTTTAAACTACAGAGAGGAGTAAATGCTGAGTGTTAAGATTGAGTCAGGAAAGACCTAATGCAGCAATCGACGAACCATTCACTGCCCTTTCCAAGAGGAGCACTATCATTGCCAATACATCACTTCCCCATAATTAATAAAGGAGCATTGCAGCAGGCCCTCGCTCTCTTGACAGCTCATTCATCCTTACAAATCCTTAATGACTTGGCAGGATGAAAGGCTAGACCTACTGTGGAGTTCACTGCTCCTAAACCTGGCTGCACAGCAGACACACCTGGGAATGCAGACGGATGCTGTGGAATCAGCAGACTCTGAAGCTGTAGGTCTCAAATGGGGATCCAAGTGCGCACTTTAAAAGCACCAGTTGATATTTGTCCTCATGGTTTGCCAGGATGTGTGTGTGTGGGGGGGGAGGGGTAGGAGCTGCTAGATGAAGAAAGGAAGAGGAGGGAGCTGTAAGGAGGCAGAGTTTTCGATCCTTTAGCAGAGAGTTCTCCCTTGGTGCTTACAGTGCAGCTTTGGCTCACAGCCTTAGGAAAAGAGATTCTAACTCCAGGAATCTCAGTTTGACAGAGCAACACAGAGGGGGCAACGGGAGAAGTATCCTCCTCTGTCTCCAAGCCAGTGGCTCACAACCCTGGCTGCACTTCAGATCTCCTGGGGAGTCTTTAAAAACTCCAGTGCTTATGCTACACCCCAGAATGATTAACATGGGATCCCTGGGGTTAGGACCCAGGCATCGATCATCTGGTTTTATGTTCTCTGGTCCATATCCATGAACTGTTCTAGGCCAGTACTCCTTAGACATGAATGTGACTATAAAATCACCTGGAGATTGCAGTTTCTTATTCATTACACAGGAAGTGCGCCTGGGGTCTGCATTTCTAGAAAATTTACAAATGACATCCAGTGCTGTCTGAATGAGGACCACTCTTTAAAGAGCAAGGGTCTAACTATTGCATTTGTCCAGTAGTCATGGACATTCTGGCCAAAGAAATTCCCAAGCTGCTTCTGGTCTTGTGAATTTGCAGAAATCCTCTTCCCCGAGAACATTTTCCTTTCTTTGCTGAGTTCAATTGTCCTGGAAGCTGCTCTTCCCACACAGACTTTCTGTTTGCACTGACTAGTGACACGCGCAGAGACACAGAAGGTCACCATCTCTCTGTTAGAGTGTATCCTCAGACAAAATTGACTTAGAGACCCGACTTCCAAGGGACTATAAGAGGCAGATAGTTGGCTCACACTCAATGAAAGGGGCTTAGAGAAAACAGTGGCTGCCTTCTAAATCACACTGAGAAAAGCTTATAACAGAAGCCTCTACTCACAGGACATAGAACACAGGTAATGGAGAAGACAAGTAAAAGCATTAAATTAAAACGAGTGAGCTGTATCTCACTGGGGTGCACTGTGGGGAGAGGATGGCCTGCTACTGCTATTTTGGAGCATTTGATGACAAGGTTTTCTTGCATATGCAAGCATGCTTGTGACATGGAGTGGCAGGAGCTCTAGTCTTGTCTATGAGCCAGTGATTCCCACAGCGCATCTTGTTAGCAGCTGAGAAGGTATTAAGACTGTATCTCAGGCCTCTTTATTCCTCTTCTTTTCTAGTTTAAACTGATAAAAAAAAAAATGGATTCTTATTTTAAGAACTTACAGCAAATGGTCTTTTTATCTAGAAACATTAAGAGGAGGGAGGCCTAGGTCCTAGTGATTTGGCACCCTTTGGGGTTTTGCTCAATTTCTGAGTCCCTAATTTTTTTTCTCTTTCACTTCTCATTAAAGATATTTTTTAATGGTTCCAGAGCCCTGGGGCAAATCAAACCTTTTGCTCCCTCCTAAATGTCATACATGACTGGATTTTTATTGCACGAATTATCAAAGGCTACATCACTGGCACAAGCTGTGGGAGACTACAGCTCTAGGTAAGGAAATAGTGAGGCTGCTACAGCCTATGACTTTGGAAAGAAGAAATATTGTATGTAAGAAGTAGTGATTAGCATTCCAATAGCAATAATATTTCTTAATTTTTTTAGCAATACTAGGGATGGAACCCAGGCATGCTCTATCACTGAGCTACATCCCCAGTCCTTTTTTAATTTTTAAATTTTAAGATAGGGTCTCACTAAGTTGCAGAGGCTAACCTCTAACTTTCAATCCTTCGGCCTCCGCCTCCCCAAGCACTGAAGTTACAGGCATGAGCCACCGCACCAAGCTTAAAGGTATTCTGGTATGTTGATTCTATTCTTTCCTCTGGACTTGGGATTTAGAATAGTGAGTCTCTTTTGTTATCTCACCAAAGCAATATGGCACAACCATTTAGAGGACTTCACAGTAATATTACTAAGATTTAATATATTCTAAAGATGGCTTGGATTTCCATGAACAATTTCCTAGCAAACCTTCAAGAGATCTCTAGGAAAATTCATTTTCAGACCAGGTATATATTATGTGAATTAGACCCAACTTCATATCCAGTCTACAGAAAAAGTAAACATGAGAACAAGGGTACCAAATACTTTTAAATTTAATACTGTATTTAAACACTCAATCATTTTTCTTCATAGAGGAACACGTACTTTGTTATAGTCCCTTTTATTTTTTCCTTTGAATTAGCTGGGTCACAGGTACCACTATTGTTTTCCCGTTGCCTGGGGACTCTTAATGTTATAATGTAGTCCTAGTCATCGCCCACCTCATTTCCTACTCTGCCAGCCTTCAACACTCGCCTACCTGCTCATTCATAGGTTCAGTTGCTTATTGATGTCTACATAAGAGAAGGCACCAGTAGCCTGGCCAGGGAGAAGAGATAGCAGTGACCATTTTTCCATACCTAAGACCCCCATGTGGACCACTGGGCTCCTCATTTTGTTCATGAGGTTTTCTTAGCTACTGATTGGATCCAAAGCATTTTGCTTTGGAGATGACTACATGGATTCTTTATGTGTTTCTGTTTGTTTTGTTTGTTGTGGTACTGGAGATTAAACCCAGGCACATTCTTCCTCTGAGCTTTTTATTTTTCCCTAGCCCTTTTTATCTTTTATTTTGAAACAAGGTCTTGCTAATTTACTGTGTGTTGGACTCGAACCTGTGATTCACTGGCCTTATCTTTCCAAGTAGTAGGATTACAGACATTCAGACATTACACTGTGCCTGGTTGACTGTGAGGATTCTTTGTTGACTTCTAAGTGCTATTCTTCCTTTTCCCTGGCTCTTGTTCCCACAGTTATACTTTTCTCTGCTTTGTTTTGAACACCAGTCTCATACTCTGTCAAATAGTGGGCCCTGCTAGTGTACAAAAATTTGCAGAGAGCAGCCTTCCAGTCAGACAGCTAACAATCTCCTCCCCTGTGCTCTATTACTGATGGATCACCTACTTCCTCTGATTCCTCAATTTGTCACAGTCTTGGAACATCAGGGGCCTGCAATTCTATATTCGAGTAACTTATATTCAAGAGTTGGACTTGTATAAAATCTTGACTTTTTCATTTTTCAATTTCTGTTACTCATTACCTTAAGGATATACTTAATCCATATCTCACCACCTTACCAATGGTAACCTAATGGTGGAATCATTATTTAGAGCAATTAGTGGGTCAGAAAAACAGCTGTCTGGTTACAAGCCAAGACTTGAGAGTCAGAATAGGTTAGCCTCATGGCTGTGCTCTGGCTCTGTGACCTTGGGGAAGTTCAGCCTCTAGAATATCAATATGTTTTTCTGGGAAATATAGATCATAAACTTTTCTGCAAGGAGTTGTAGAAAAGATAAAAAGTGTATAATGTGTTCAATATAGTGCTTGATCATCATAATTAATAAATGATATATTTGATATGCTACTATATCATCACTGGTAATGTTCTATAGAAATATTCATATAAATAAAATTGATATAATTAGGTTCTTCATACTCAGGCCATCTCATTGATAATGATAATGTTATGGTTTTTGTTATACAGTCTAGACAATGACTAATCCAGGAAATGTACATTTCTACATTAGGAGAGCACTTTCCTTCTTTATAATGAAAGAAGCTGCTTATACTCTGATTCTGTAAGCACAGACTGTGGTTATACTCATTGACAATATTTCTTTTCTTTTATTTCTGGGTATGAACTTGATCTCATCTCTGTTAAATATATAAAATTTCAGAGTGCCATTTTAAACAAACTCCAGTACAACTAAGATTTTGATTATCACATTAGTTTTATTAGCAGAGGACTTTGCACGATATAAAATATTTTGCTAAATTTGAACAGACTTTCCTCAACCTAGGTTCAAGGACATTCCATCAATAGAGATTCCAGATGAGCCCCCAGAGGTGTGCTGTACTGGGCAGTTGTTCCTCACAGTCAGGTCTGAAGCACTGTCCCTTGCAAGTTAGCTTTTTCAATAAATCTCTTTTCTGAGACATTGTCTATGATTTGTAGCTCCCTATCTGTATTTCATCTGTTGGCTACTGATTAGAATCTTTTAAGAACTACCAAGATTTTAGTGGTTACCACAGTGTCTAGAGAGCAGCCCTTGAAAATGGTGATAACAAAGAGATCTATAGGGGAAATGAACTGAATTTATGGGGGTCTTAGTCCACAATTTTTTTGCGTGGAATACTGGGGATTGAACTCAGGGACATTCTACCTCTGAGCTACACCTGCAGCCTATTTATTTTTTTTATTTTGAAACAGTTTTTACTAAGTTGCAGAAGGCCTCACTAAGTTGCTGAGGCTTGTCTCAGCCTCCCAGGTACTGGGATTATGAGCATGTGCCACCATGCTCAGCATGCAGCATGTTTTCTATTCTACTGTGCCATTCAATAATGATATTTAACAGAAAATAAAAGAGGATTTTTTTGGAAATTTGAAAGACCTATCAAATGTGTTAGGATCTTTTTGACTCTCTGAGAGGCAGATGTGGGTATTTTAATTCATCTAACAAAGATTCATAAGCAGATTGAAAGATATGCTCATGAAAGTCCAGTACATGACTACAGGGCTTCTGTCTATCCTGTGGAACACTCCCTTCACCCTCAGCAACAAAAGCAATTTGGGGTATATGGTAGAACAGTTAGCAGAACAGTTACTGTAAGGGAACTGATCTATGTGAAAAGAAGATGGATTTTGCTAATAGAGTGAAGTAAACTCTTTGGCCCCTGTCCAGAGCAAATTGCAACTTAATACCAATCACCTCCTTGTAGCTGCACTGTGGGCCCTGGTTAGCAACTGACATAGTCACCATATCCACACCCACAGTCCTGCCTGGCCACCTGCTCTGTGATGACAGACAGATTGTCTGTGACATTGCAGGAGGCTGAACCGCACGGAGATGGCAATCTGACCAAGCCTCATGCTGGAGCCTGTAAACAGACCCTTTGTCAGTTATCTCGGGAATTACTTCTAAGCTCTCACTTGGCCCAATTTATAAGCCAGTCAGAGAATTTGTTTATTTCCTCTGTTGAGAAGAGTTTATTAAACATCTATTTTATGAGTATGATGCTTGCATTTTTAAAATTAGTTTTAAAGAACCAAGGAATCTGTGGGCTTCTTGATTATGTTCAAAGTCAGTCATCAAACAACTCATTAAAGACAAAAGGTTGGGGAGGAAAGAGACAACTAACATAGAGTTGACAATAGTCATATTGATTCATTCGTTCACGTTCATTCATTCCTTTATGTATTCATTCAACAAATATTTTGAGGACCTGGTCTGGGATAGGCACTATCATCCAAACACTGGGAAGAGGACTGAAAAACATCAGTCAAGTTCTTACTCCTTTGGGACTTGCACTCTAGTGGAAAAACAATAGGCTCTAAACCAAATGAACAAATTAACACCTTATAGGATGATATGTAAATAAGACTATGGAAGAAGCAATAGAACAACAAAAATGGATACGGAGTATTGGGAGAACTAGTTTAGGTGATCAATTTTGCACAGCCTTGAATATAGGTAAGATTTCCTATTGATAATGCCATCTCTTTTTTGAGAGTTCCAAACAGATAAAATGATAGAGCATAATATTTTGTTTGGTAATTTGCTTCTGCCCTGCACTGAAATGTTCTTTAGAAATTCCTATCTCAAGCCAGGCATGGTAGGGCACGCTTGTAATCCCAGTATTTGGGAGGCTGAGACAAGAGGATCACAGGTTCTTGGGTAGCCTCAGCAACTTAGGAAGACTGTTTCAAAATAAAAATGTCTGGGAATGGGGTGTAGCTCAGAGGTAGAATGCTCCTGGGTTCAATCTCCAGTACCAAAGAGGAAAAAAAAATCCCTATCTCAAAGCCATCAGATTTTATTAGGGTTAGTAATGAAGGCATGGACATATGAATTGCACTTCTGCATTCAGGAATATATTCATATTATATAAATCTAACAGTTGTTCCCCAAAGACAAACTGTTCCCAGGGATTGCACACACAATGACTGTGTTCCTTCTGAAGCACACTCCTTTGGTTTTATTTAAAGAATAGCATCTTATTAATGCACTAGAATGGCCAAGTTTACATAAGTGAGCTCTAACAGGTAAACCTCTTCCTCCAAAGTCAAGGGCACTGGTGAGAAGGGAGGGGAATCTCATGTGTGTAACCTAATGAGGGCTCTGTGCTTTATTTATTGCCACTCTTTTTCTTCTTCCTCCATTCCTACATGAAAGGACATAGTACACACGCAAAACACTGACAACACACTCACATGCAACTCATGCACACATACTTTTACACAAACAGACACTTACTCATATTCATGGTTCTCAACTATGGCTACATATTTAATTACTGAAAAAAATTTAACAAGTATGCACAGAAGTAAAAGCTGATCACTCATTTTTTAAATTTTATTTATCATCATCGCTGTTTTATTCACAGGGTCTTAGTCCACTTTAAGGTGGAAATCTACTTCAAGGCTAAAGTAGATTATGACCTATGGATTATGACCTATGATCTTTTTGGAAGTGAATGATATCAGATTTGAAGCCTAAAAAAACACAGATTAATTATAGATCTTTAAGAGATTTTTTTTCTTCCTGTTTCTTTTGTCAAAAAAAAAAAATCCTCAAACTTCTGAAATTTCTCAAGGAATGAAACTGGATAGAAAAATATTATTCAACATCTCAAAGTGCCTACCAAATTCATAACAGATGATCAATATGTTGAATAAATGATGCAAATTAAGAGACACACTTCATTATAGGACAATCTTGTAATGGAAATTTTGCAGCAGATTTATTGGCTGAATTTTTTTTTTTTAATTTATTTTTGTGGTACTGGGGGGATTGAACCCAAGGGGATTCTACCTCCGAGCTATACCCCCAGTCCTATTTTTTTTTTTTTTGTGGTACTGGGGATTTAACTCAGGGGCGTTCTACCTCCGAGCTATACCCCCAGCCCTATTTTTTATTCTTTATTTTGAAACCGAGTCTCACTAAGTTGCGGAGTGCCTCACTAGGTAGCTGAGGCTGGCTGTGAACCCAGATCCTCTGGTCTTAGCCTCCCGAATGCTGGGATTACAAGCGTGCGCCACCACGCCCGGCTATTGGCTGAATTTTTAAATCATTCAGGCAGCAAAGAGTGGGTGACCATTCTAGTCAGTCAGAAATACATTTTGTGTTGCTTAAAAAAAAAATAAAATAAAATAAACTGAACTAGACAACATCCATGACCTCCAGGAATTTAGTCTCATAGGTAGAAATAAGACTCAATATTTTTGAGGAAGTGTGTGCTATAGTCAGCTATCTGCTTTATGAAGAGACATCTTGATGGCACATCTGATATGTGTTAGAGTGGGCATGACGAGGGATAAAGAAGATGATTAAAATCATCTCAAAGAAGACCCACGTAAAGGACTGTAAATGACTTTTTTTCCCCTTTGATTCAGTTCTTGGCAGAATCCCACTACCTCCCAGACCAATAGTTTTTTTGTTGTTGTTGTTTTTTGTTTTTTAAATACTGTTTTCATTTTGAAGGGAATCATCCTGGATGGTTTCAACTGGAACACATATGATTTCTATAAAGCTGTTAGTTTGTATCCTTTTTAAAAATTCCTTTTTAAGACGGGTATACCAACGTAGGGATGGAGGTGGAAATCTGCTTTAGCAGCCAGAATATTTCATCACTGAGAAAACGAATGGTGATAATAAAAAACAGACAGAACCTTGGTTGGTTTATGGTTGTGTTGAAATTCTCCACAAAAAAAAAAAAAAAACCTTTTCACCTTAAATTTACTGTTTCCCCCGACTGTCCCTCTGGTGTGCTACTGTCTTTTAAATAGGTTATAGTAATCTGAGAATATCTGGTCTTCTTTCTATGACTTAGACCTGACTTGTAACTAGGGAGCAGGTGAAAAGGACCCCTTCTCACCCTCTAGACATTTAAACTTACTGTGTGAGAAAGCCAAATGGAGCAAAGTTTGATGAAGTATGAACTTTATAGATAGGCTCTTACTTTTCCTAACCACAACTACTTTTACTATTATTTTAAAAACATACAAAATAAACAAAGGAAATCTGAGCATGTTTGAAACATTCAATCGAATCTTTTTGTATTTTGATCATATGTAAAAAATATATATTTGGATATATTTATACATATTTTGCCTTTAGCAAAATATATAAATAATAATATATGATATATAAAATATATATCTTGGATATATATATGTACATATATATTAAAGAATATTATATTTTTTGGCTAAAAGCAGTCTTATTTGTTGGATAACAGGTCCAAAGATAAAATCAGTGGGTTGTATTTCCCATGTGTATTTCTGACTTATCAAGTATTTTTGAGTGATCATTAAACAAGGCACTGAGTTAGATATCAGAGGATCATCAATGAACAAATACGGCTTTCATATGGGGAAAGGAAACAGCAATTAAGCAAATTATGTAACTCATTATTTTACTGATATCGTGGTAAGTGACAACAAGGAGACACAGAGTGGGCCTTGATGTTTGCTAACAGAGGAGCTGACCTTTCTTAAAGGAGTCTGAGAAGCTCTTAAAGATGACTAGGAACTTCCTAGAAGAGGGGAATGAGTGCATCTATATATATAATATTACCGAGTAACATATATTATTACAATATATACATAATATTACTGAGTAACATGAGTTTCTTATATATATATATATGTCCAAAGATTTTATATATATATATATATATAATAATTATATATATAATCTCAGTTGCAGAGTAGAGTACCATGAGTTCTTATAATGAGCTCAGTATGTATTCCTGGACAGAGGAAGATTTGAATGTAAAAGCCCTGAGGTGTGAAGGTGCAATCAGGGAATTGAAAGAAAATCAGAGGGTGTAAAGAGCAGAAAGTGAGGGGAACAGAGGTGTTATTGGGAGCTAGAGCATAAATAAGAGCCACGCAGAACTTGTAGGGCCTGTCTTTTTTAGCTCTTGGCACTGAGATTAAACCTAGAGGCATTCCACCTCTGAGCTACACTCTCAGCCTTATTTTACTTTTATATTGAAACAGGGTCTTGCTAAACTGCTAAGGATCTCAGTTGCTGAGCTTGGCCTGGAACCTGAGATCCTTCTTTCTCAGCCTCCCAAGTACTGGAATGACAGATGTGTGCCCCCACACCCTGCTTAGGCCTGGTCTTTTGACCTTTCCTTAAGAACAAGATGACTTGCTTGCTTCATTCTGAGAACTTATCTTGGTGTCATCATAGAATAAATTAGCCATACAGTACTTAAACTTATCTGCCCCTTTCCCACTTTCTTTCCTCACACATGAGTTAGCAGAATTCTTTCTGAGTTTGGTATTAAGCAGAGACTTGACAACTTGAAAATTAAAAACAAATTAAGCCATATTTTCCAGACATGATTTTTACTCTGTTGTACCTTGTCCTGTGAGATTATCAATAATTACCACAGTGCCCATGATTCTCTCCCAGATTGCTTTTCAGATTACTTAGTGGAAGCTTGTTATTTGATGTGCATACCCCTTCCCCATATGATCTTCCAAATTACTCTCTTGGACTTACAGATAGTGGAGGATGATTAAGGAAGAAATATTGATAGCCAATGTGAACCAAAAAAGCACAAACTTAATTTGGGTACAGAGGCCATGCATTTCATAACTTTAAAAGAGTCCTTCATTTCTACCTGGTCATTTCACATTAAGAGTCCTCCACTATGGCACAGACACAATCTAGCAATGGCCCCGTGCATGCACTGCCTGCTCTGTTCAGAGGAGAGCACCACTACTTCTTCCTCTTTGAGGTAAAGAGAATAGAAACCTCCAAAAAATTGCTTTAAAGACTGTAAAAAGAGATTGACATGTGATTCCCCAGTCTTAGCCTCCAGCTGACTTCTGTATCACATCCTCCTGGAGTAGTTGAAAAACCACTGGGGAGAAATGGGGTGTGTCTGGACTTAGAGACTGAAGCTGCCATCTGCCAGGGGTTCCACCCAGGACATAAGATGAATTTTGTCTGACAAAATTCATGTGAAACTATCAGTTGGGGAGTCAGCTTATAAAATTAGTCCAGTCATACACAAGTTCCTCCAGTGTCCACAGGAGACACTGTGTCAAGGGTCCCTCCCTAATGGGGACAGTTGAACACTGACAAATGGGATTCGTCTTCTCTAGGGACCACCAGGAAGGAGCTGCAACCTTGCCACAGGAGGCTCTCTCTCTCTCTGTCCTTTCTGCCAGATTACTGTGGAAGTATAAGGGAAGGAGGATGGGCAAGGGGCTGGGCAAGAATCCTTCCCTTTTCCTTACTTCTCAGCTGAGCTGGTACCACTGAGAGAATAAGTATCTGTTCTTTATAAATTACCCAGCCTCATATATTTTGTTATAGCAACAAGGGAGAAATTGAATCTGAAGGAATTGATAACCTTTCTCAATTTATAATTCCCCCAAAGTTATAAATGTAGTCAGCTGTTGCAAGAACAGGAGTGAGGGAGAAATTTTGAATTAATTATGAGATTGACATTTAACAATAAATAAGAATGAATCTGTTACCAGAGTGGGAACTCTTTCAATAACTAAAAGTGACTGGAGAATTTCTGGAGTTAGCCCTTCAGGGAGCTAATACAGGAAAGGATCTTTGCCTATCCTCTGCTGGCAGCTGTCATTGGGAAATATCATGGGTCTGAAAGGTCCCCTACAGCTTTGATATAGAATAAGATGGTCAACTACCTGTCACACACCTGAAGAGCAGAAAGAATGTGAACTCCAGCTCTGCTATTAATTACTTGCTGGTATACTCTCAACTGCTCTGAGCCTCGCTCCCCTTGCAAATTGATGATACCAATAACTTTTCTGCCTCTTTCAATACTATCATGAGAATCATGGGGTGCAATAAGTATAAAGTGCTTTGTAATGACAGGAAACATGACCTGATACCTTCTCATATTTCACAGTACCCAGACTCATGCTGTGTATATGATAATAACTAATAATCCATGTTAGTTGGTTGACTCTGCATAGATGTTGGCAATCATGACTTAGACTCTCTATTTCCAACTGATGCCACTTAATGTCTTCATTTAAATGTATGTTGTATCTGAAAAAAAAATTACATGGCCACTTGTGTCATTTACTCAAGAAACCACTAAATATAATAGGGAGTATATATTGAACCCAGTTAATCATATATTTTATAGGAACTGATTATCTAAAAACAAAATGTGCCGCAAGTGGAAGAGAAGCTGCATAGGAACTTTAAGGAGAAGCTGCATAGGAGTTTTAAGAGGTGGACTAATTTGAGAATGAAAGCCCACCTGGTTGGTGCACAGCAGGAGGGCAGTTAATTAAAGCTTTTGCAGAGAGGACTGGAGCAAATCCCCAGGCTGGCTGGAGGCTAAGTTGGTGAGAGCACAGTATTTATCATGCCCCTTAGGGTATCTACCTGACCCCCAGGAGGATCCTTCATCTTCAATTTTGCCTCTCCAAAGACTAGGTTATTAACCCCAAGCTGTCTGTCGTGAAAATGTCATTCTTTTGCATATAGAGTTGAGAGTATGTTGGGATTTCGTTGCAAACTCAATCCTATTACTAAAGGAATAATTCGAAGCAAAGAAGTAAAAGTACTCACCCTATAGAGTACTACCCTATAGAATACGATAATACCACCCTCCCAAACATAGGTCAGCATTGTCATGATCAGAGAGGCTTCTAATAGGGTGTGTGTGTGTATGTGTGTCTGTGTGTGTGTGTGTGTGTGTGTGTGTGTATGTGTGTGTGTGTTGTGTGATGGTGTTATTAACCACTATTAAATATAGATGGAGAAAGGACAAAGGTCTCAACTATTTCATTCACTTCTCTAAATGAACTTTCTCTCAATTAAAAACATTGATGGCGGCAATTGTCTACTTGTGTTTCTTCTACAGAATAATGATTTGCTGCCTTTATGCTCTTTATAAAAATATTTTCCTTAATTAAAGGTCATATGATATGCCTTTCTATTTGACATTCACATAAATAACTTCAAAATGTCTCTCTCCTTATTCCCTTCAGAACACTGGCCACTTTAATTAAATCTCAATTAATTTCCTCTTTTCCCAAAGAAAACAATGGTGGTTTTTCTATGACACTTTGAATTCACTAGTATATTCACTATCTTTATCTAGTACATTAATAATATTAAATTTTATGCTTATCATCTTTGTAATCTTCATGATGTATTTGATAACAAAGTTGGAATGAAAATTTTTTTCATATATAATCATAAGACTATGCCATAGGTAAGCCAGATCTATTCATTATTAACTGTTGGTATAATTTTATGCAAATCACTTTAGGTACCTAGATCTCAGTTTAAACTCTATAAAATAGGAGATATGAACTAATTTTTGTCTCTTTAACCTTTAATGCATAGAAAAAACATGATACAAAGTTGCAATTCCTATTCTTTTGGTTTTAAATCTTACTATATACCATTTGATTACACTGTACCTTATAATCAAGTTGGTATGGAATTATTAGCATCTTCTTACATTCTTGAGAATTCCTTTATCATGTACAAACAATAGTCACCTATTTTCTCTAGAAATTTAACTTTGAAATAATACAAACTTTAATAGCATTTACTTATTTAAAAAAGTGCTAAACTGTTTAGTGCTATTTATCTATATATGTGGTACTATTTTCTATTATTGCCTTTTACAGAAATATCCTCTTCTTTACCCATTTAAACAGTGTCTTCTAAATGACAATCCTCAGATTATTTCAATGATGAAGACTTTTCCTGTCTTTCTACATGATTCTTAGCACTGCTCATTACACTTCTGTAATCATTTTCTAAAACAGAATTGTTAGATTATCACAATTTTCTATTTTTAAATTTGTCTTGTATTTATTGATCATTTGTATTTCTTCTTTTGTGAAGTATCTATTTAGTTCAATTGCTCATTTCTTGAAATGTTCAACATCATTAGTAATCAGGCAGATACAGATAAAAACTACGCTGAAATTCCATCTATCCCAGTCAGAATGGCAAACATCAAAAAGTCAAACAACAGCCAGGCGTGGTGGCGCACGCTTGTAATCCCAGCATTTGGGAGGCTGAGACCAGAGGATCCGGGTTCGAGGCCAGCCTCAGCTACCTAGTGAGGCCCTCCGCAACTTAGTGAGACTCGGTTTCAAAATAAAGAATAAAAAATAGGGCTGGGGGTATAGCTTGGAGGTAGAATGCCTCTGAGTTCAATCCCCAGTACTGCAAAAAAAAAAAAAAAAAGAAGTCAAACAACAAAAAAATGCTGGTGAGGATGTGGGGGAAAAGGAATTCTTCTACACTGTTGGTGGGATTGAAAATTAGTGCAGCAGCTATGAGGATCACTGTGGAGAATCCTCAGAAAATTGGGAATGGATCTACCATATGATCCAGCTATACCACTCCTGAGTATCTTTCCAAAGGGACTGAAATCAGAATATTATAGTAGTACATGCATATCCATATTTATAGCAGCAGAATTCATAATAGCCAAATTATGGAACTAACCCAGGCTTCCATCAACAGATGGATGGATTACAAAATTATGGGATATAAACACAACAGAATTCTGCTCAGCAATAAAGAAGAGCAAAATTATGTCATCTTCAAGGAAATGTATGGACCTAGAGAACATTATGTTAAGTGAGATAAGCCCATCACAGAAAATGAAGGATCATATGTTTTCTCTCATATGTGAAGCTAGGGAGTAATTGGGATACCAGAGGGACTTTAGATAATGGAGGAGAGACCTCAGTGGAGCCAGGGAGGTGGTCAAGGGGAAGGGGATGGGGGAGCGGGATGATCAATGAAGGAATTACTGCCATCGACATTCTGTACATATGTGAGAAAACCAAGGCCAATCTCAATACCCTGTATGGGGAAGGTGGGGGAGGGAACCAGGGGAAAGCCCACTAAGTGCTGTGTGCATGCATGTCACCATCATTAGGATGTGAGACTATAATGCACCGATAAAAGTAAAATAAATTTGTCTTAGTTAAAAGTGGCTTTTCTTTTCTTGATTTTGTATACTTCCAAAGTGTATAAATATTATAGAGATAGTAATCAATGTTTAAATAAATTCTCTAGTTTTAACCACGGTAAATTTCAAACATATACAAAGGGAGGGAGTAGTTAAACAAACTCCATGTACCCATTCTCGGCTTCACCAGTTGTCAGCTGATGGTCAGTTTTGTTCCATGTATATTTCTCTTCACCCTTCACATTGGACTCTTTTAAAGCTAATTTTAATATCATCTTATTTCATCACTCCATATGTCACTGTATACTTCTAAAAGAAGACTTTATGTCATAACTTCTACAATACCACACTCCAAGTTAATAATTCCTTAATTTCATCAAAGATATCTGATTGGATAATTAATGTTATACCTATTATTGGCCTATAAGTGATTTATGAGAATAATGACCCAAATAAAATTTAAAAATTTTATATATTTGAGATATATTTTCATATATATGTTCATCAATTTCTTCTCTGCCTCTTTCTCTTTTCTTGCAACTTAATATTTGAAGAAACCATGTTTTTTGTTGTGTCAAACTTCACACATTTTGGAGTATAATGATTACAATCCTATGGAATCTTTCAGTGAATTTTTTTCTGCCCCATTTCTCCTATAAACTTCAATGCTTGTCCACCATGACTGTGTATGTGTATGTATGTATCTTCTATTTTGTCATATAAAGAAGTAAATACAATCAAGCTGCCCTTTATGTATTGTTAAAATTGCCAATGTGTTCAGTCATTGACAGATTGTTTCATTTATTATAAAGTTCCCCACCTAATGTTTACACCACCATTGATAATTTTGCTGAGATCTTTTATTTCATTGATGATTTCAAAATGTCAATATTTTAAAATTATTGCTGCTTTACCATTTATTAATTGACTCTTAAAGCTTTCTCTCATCACCTCTTTGGTTGCCCTAAAGTTCAAGTTGAACAATGTCTTGATACTGTCCCTAAATCCTACTTGTGTGCATGCTCTCTCATTGTTTTCTCTTACTGAAACGAATCTATATTTTGCTTCTTTAGAAAATAGCATTAATAGTCAGTGTTCTTCAATTAAAGTTCCCAAATTCATAGAGACTGAAAAAATTTCCCAGCATGTTTAAATCCCAACATTTTTTTCTGGAGATCAATCTGGCAAACTTTATAAAAAAAATTAATGTATATAACCATAGAATAATTCTGGTTCAAGTAACTTATCCTAAGAAAATAATTGAAGAGTATGCACAAATATAGATATGCAGAAGTTCAAAACAACATTGTTTATAATGGTACAAAATTATTGCAAACAGACATATACTGTCTAATACATTACAACGATGAGTATCCATTAAAAACTAAATCATAGATCTATATGACATGAGCAGAATGATGTATAGATGAATACAGGTCTGTATTGACATGAACATATGTTAGAAGCAAGTTACAAGGCATCATATACAGTTGGAGTCTATACTTGTTAAAGGAATTATTTTATATTTATAGATATAAGTGTGCTGATGTATGCATAAGAAAAATGGGAAAGATTATCTTTTTAAATGTTACCTGTGTTTATCAGGTTTGGAGAGTGGCATTTGAGTAATTTTTTTCTACTTTATTTACTTTCATTGGTACATGATTTTTTACAGTTAATAAAAGCAAAATTGAAATTTTCATCTTATTATTAAAGAGATGTTCTTAGTCACTAATAAAATATTTCCTCAGTTGCAAAAGAAGAAAAAGTCCAATAAAGTCATTTTCAATGTGGATCTAAAGTACATCCCTGTGGAATCCTACCCCTAAACACAAATTACAGTTTGTTTTTCCCTTGAATCTCATGGTACACATAACAGAAAAGATAAGTGGTTTTGCTATTACTATGAGTTCTACAACTCAACTTTTAAAATGTGATGTGCAAACTTCCTGCTTATCATCTGTGAAATCCTTGGTTTCACGCTGTGATGGGCTGCTGGAACCTTTATCCTAAAGGCTTAGTTAGTTAAACAGAAACCCATGCCATTGCTATCATTCTGTGGTGCGTGGAGACTCTATACATATTATGTTAGATAATTTCCAGAACCACCCTCTGACATATGTATTAACAACGTTACAGAAGAGAGAAAAGCCCATAAGCTCCTCATCAGGGACTTAGACCCAGCATTGCTTATTCCAGTGCCCATTCTTTGCCTGCCTAACCACTGTATTCTACATATCCCATTCACTTCTTTTCTACCTTGAAAGTCCTATCTGACAAGCCTTAACCACACAGATACTATCTTACTTAATTCTCTTTCACCAAATTTCTGTTGGAATAAATTACCTTATCCATCAATGTCTAAACTCTTGTGGCATTAGCACAATTTCAGCCCCTGTGAAACATGGAAATGCTACTCCCCGCCTGCCCTGTATATAAGACAGTAATGAATTGTAAGCTCAATACACTAAATTGCTCTTGCTGCCTAAAAATAATGTTTCTCCATCAGTCATGTAGAGGAAGCACACCCTTCATTAAAATAAGAAGTTATTGACCTCAGGCTTCTGACTGGAAATACCCTATTCACATACCCCAAGGCAATAAAGTTGACAGGAAATCTAAAATGAAATTTCTGCAGTTGCAATGAATTGAAACAAATTTTTGAAATTATAAATAGTAAAATGGTTATCAGATAACTTTGGCAAGATAAGAAGGGCAAGGTCCATTTTTTAATCAAATCTTAAGACAAAACCTCAATACATGTGTTTCTGTACCGTGCTGGCAAATCTTTGCAAAAAAAAAAAAAAAGAAGATATTTAAAAGATGTTCATCTACTGATAATGCATTGTCGAGTAGATAAAAAGGACAAAGCATATTAGGACAGAGAATTCTTTTTGGTGGAGAAAGGAATGGGCTGTGATTCATGGTGAGCAAACTTGACCTAGGTCTGAACCAGGGGAATTGTAAACATGGCGCATGGAAACAGAGGAATCAAAGTGGCATGGAAGGCCAAGTACTACTGAAGCCGACCTTCTGACTTCACATGGCAAGGACAGCCCTGCAGTAAACCTTCACTTTCATATTGTGGAGTAAAGAAAACAAGAGCTCGAATTGGAAGATATGGATTCAAGCCTGGTAACATCTATCACTTAAATTACTCATATCACTTAAATTACTCCTGGAGTCCCTGGGAGCGTCATAAAAGTGTACCTTTAATAAAATGGAAATGAGGCATCCCAGCCTCCCTACCCCGCGGAGCTGGAGAGATTACACGAGAACACAATGAGAAAGCATTTTGTAAAATGTAAAACAAGTATATTAACATCAGGCTTAATTTTACAATTATTTTCCCATTATATAACGCTGTCTGTTGTCACTGGACACTCATCTTGGCTGCTTCATAATGTCTAGTCCCCTGCCCCTCAACAAATGTTTTTTAAATACCTGATATGGGCCATGCCTATTATAGAAGCTGCCAATATGACAAGTAACACAATATAATTTGCTGGCCTCATAGAGTATACCCAAAGAATCAGTGGGATAAAAAAATGATAGACTACTAGGTTTGTAAGAGATATTAATTCATCTAAGTCAACCTACTATGAGCACCTACTATGTGTCAAGAACAATGATGAAATAGAATATTCAGAATATCTGTTGTGGTGTAGAGGGCAGCCTGGAATGTGCCAAACTTAAGGTGAGTTAGAATACCACATAATACAACTAAGAAAATAGGTAGAGGAAACACCTAACTCAGGTGTGGGGACCAGTAAGAAAATCCGAAGAAAGTCCTGCTCACATCAGAAGACAGAACACAGAATAAGAGTGATGGGAAACTTTCTGATGCTGTCCTGCATTTTAGATTGTAGGGTTCCTCGCTGGCTATGACCAAGCAAAAGAAACTAGAGACATAAAGGATATAGAAATCATAGCACATGATAAACAATGAAAGAATGGAAGCTATTGAGCCTGAAAGATTAAAGACTTTAAAAATATCTAATTATATGTATGTCAACATGATTTACATTATGATGTGAGACTATAATGCACCAATCAAAGCATATTAAAATACCTAATTATAAATAAATTTATTTGGTGTGGTTCCAGGTAGCAAATTTCAATCAATGGACAAGTATAAATCTTCCTTAAGTCCTTGCTTCTGTCTCTTCTATTTGCTCTGGGAATATCCATCCATCACTAACTAATCTCTTCTCACCTCCATCTCAACATTCCTAATCCCTCTCCCCAGGTTGATTTTTCTTCATAGCACATGGCACTTTGTGTCAAATCTACTTTTTAGCTTATTATTTCTTAATTTGCATTGCCTCAAAATTGATATGTTATTGCAGAAGCAAAGATTTAACTGTTTTGTTCCTTGCCACATTTCAAGTACTCAGAAACATGTTTGGCCCATAAATATTTGTTGAATAAATGAATAAGTGTTGTCCAGAAAGCAAAATGGCTTGCTTGATAGAGTAGTTTATTTCTGTCACAGGCAAATGAAGGCCAGTGGGCTTGTTTACTGCAGGATTGATGTAATGAGTGAGGAGCAGAATTAAATGGACTTGTGAGTTTTTATTTTTATTCTAATGGAAACATGTAGACTTTCCTTTTATACAACCAATGATGGGGAACTCACTACCTCAAGCATGGTTGGGCATCTTTCTTATTTCAAAGTTTATTCTTCCATTGAATCAAAGTCTGATACTCTGAAAAATATACTTAGTGATTCTAATTTTGACATAAATCCATATGTAATATCAATATAGACATACACTGATTTAGAATTAAAAATGAGCTGGGCTGGGGATGTAGTTCAGTGGTAGGAGTGCTTGCCTACCATAAGTGAGGACCTGGGCTCAATCTCTAGTACTGCAAAAAAAAAAAAAAAGCCCCAAATAGATAATTGTACAAATCATAGTCATAGTGCAAATAATGAGAACTGGCTCTCTTGATGGGCCTCTATAAGACTGGTTTCCATTGACTCTCAGGATGCTGTGTCAGGACAATTGTCCTCTAGCAATATGATTTTAAACATAGTGTCCTGGCTTGGGAAACAATGTTATTAGGAGATGATATACTTGGGAGCTAACAGATTGCCTTTTCTATAATTACTAATCTTCATAACGTGCAATCTTTGTTTTCTTTGTTGGGGCATATATTTAAACTGCATAATGAAGCCTTATTATATGCTTACTGGTTAGTGTACCAGAAGGGGAAATTCACTCTTGGATGAAAACATAAATGATTTCTCAGGAAAGGAAACTGACTCATTGCAAGATTAAATTTACCATTCAATTTCTAATTCCTTCAATTTTTCAATACTTCCTAAAGTTTTAATAGTCTTTTCTCCTTTCCCTCCAGAATTCCCAGTAGTATTTTGATACTATTCTCAGTAATGATTATGTTTACTGTTCATAATTCTAAATGTTACTAAATTAGCTATGAGAGTAGCTAATGTTTATTGAATGTGCCCAGTGCTATTCTGGATTCTTTATAAGTACAAAATTATTTAATCTTCTTACCAGCCTTTTGATTTAGGTACTAACGTTATTCATACTTTAGAGAAACTGAAGTATGGAAGGGTTGAATAAATCCTGGCAGTTTTGTTTCAGGAGCCTGTGCTCATGCTAGACCATGGAGCTTTCCATAGGTTTCCATGGATTCATGTTTGCAAGGCTTTATTTAACTATATGTACAAGTAAATTGGAACAAGTGCTATACTATATTAAAAACTTTATAATTAAAGATTATACTAAAAAACTTTGTGGAAAGAGGAAGACATAATGAATGTAAAAATGAATCATGATTGTCTCGATGTCCAGAGAAACATGTGTAACTGAAGTGCCCAAGGTCACTATGTCTTTGTTGTCTTAAATTTAATATATAAAATATGTATTTGGGAATCTGTTTGTTGATAGTTAAATTTCTTAGAGAATCAGTTCTTAAACTTTGTGAAACCCCTTCTCTTCTTAAAAATTATCTAGAACACAAAAACAGTTTGTGCATGTGAATACTATCTAAGACATTTATTTTATTTGAAATTTAAAATTGGAATTTATTAAATACTTAGTTACTAGTTCATTTAAAAATGACAATAATATACTAATTTCATGTTAACATAAATATTGTAGTTTTGCAAAAATAACTACATTTTCCAGGGCTAGGAATATAGCTCAGTGGTAGCGTACATGCTCGACATGTGTTAGGCTTTGGGTTCAATCTCTAGCAAGTGCATGTTCACACACACACACACACACACACACACACACACACACACCAAAAATCCACAAAAAATTACTTTTTCAAAAACACTACTTAGTGAGAAGAGTGGTCTTGTTTTCCATATTTGCAAATATTTCTAATGTTTGGCAGAGTAAAAGACAGCTAGATTCTCATATCTGCTTCTCCACTTGATCTATTGCAAATCACAAATCATGTAGCCTCTGGAGAACACCAGTGTATACTTTTGAGAAAATGAAAATGAAAAAGGCAAATAAGATCTTCATAATGTTATGAAAACACCATGGACCTATGCACCCCCTGAAAAGTCTCCAGGATGCACAGGAGCTACCAGATAACACTTTGAGAGTGATGTCTTAGAATGATTGGCTAGGAAAACACAAAACAAACCTGAGTGCTTCCAGTGGATTATTATATAAACCCTGGGTTCTCTTGTTTTCAGTTATTTTCCCCCAAACATAACTTTCTATGGCTCTTCACAATCTAAATGGATTTAGGGAAAATTTCCAGGCCCTAAGACACTTTCTATTCAAAAGATAACTAATAACCTAACATATCCCCAAACTTGTTTTCTCTTTAAGAACTTTCATCTTGATAAGAAGCATGGAAATACAAAAGTAATGACAAATGAAAGTCTTATTCATAAGTCAAGTAAAGCATTTCCAGGTTAGTTGTGAAACACCTTGACTTTGTTATGCATGAGTAAGGGAGTCTCTTTCAGGAACTCTGATTTTTCCGATCATATGTTTCTCATATGATGCTATTTGCAATAGACTATATTTCCTTGTCTTCCTTAGAGGGAACCCTATACAATTCTGGACCTGAAGCCTAAGCAGTGTCTGTGTCCTAGAGGCACCTTGCCCTGCTGTTGAGACTCTTTTGCCTGAATGCAGAGGCTGAATTCTTGACACCAGCTGGAGCCAATTGATTCAGTTAAGTACAGAGAAATAAAGTCTTATCCTTATAAATCTTCCCTTGCTGGGGAAGACCAAAAATAAACAAAGCTATAATATAGTAAGTTCTATAAAAGGAGTTAAGAAAGCTATGGGGAAAGGGAGTGACAGAAAGGGTATTTGAAGAAGGTGGTTGGTGAAGACCCATGAAGAAGGTAACATTTGACCTGAATAAAGTGAGGGAGGAGTCCTTTTCAAGAGATAAGATTTGTTTGGGCAGAGGCCATAGAAATTGATAATTCTCTGAAGTCTGGAGAAACTTATTTGTATTAAAGGAAATAGCAAGAGTGGCAGGAACCAAATGAATAGCAAAGATTAGGAAATGTAGCAAGGTTGATAGTTCAAGGGCAAATCATACACAGATTTTATAGGACCAAGGGCAGACCAGGAGAGGTATTTCACTGTGTTACAAGAGTGCATGAAAGTATTGGCAGGTTATCAGTAGAAGTGCCATGTTTAAAGAGGATCATTCTTGACACAAGGGGGATTCAGACTGAAGCCCAGTGGAAGCAGGGAGACGCGGAGGGAAAGAGTGCTGGTGGCTTTCAGTAGGATGCTAACTGTTGGAGAAGGACAAGATTTTCTAAGCACAGTGTAACCAGAGAGTTTGCTGGAAATTGAATCAGCAGAAAGGAGGGGCAGGGCAGATCTCTGTTCTGGGCTGTGGATTGTCAATGACAATAAAAAGCGTGAGTGAGACTTCAGGTCCTAGTCTGCGGAGGGAAATGGAGTCAAGGTTGGCCTGGGTGATTAATGCATGTTATAAGGCAGGAGCTGTCAAGAGAGTTCATAGACAGTTGAAGAAAAGCAGAAGTTAGGAGGAGATGGAGTATAAGTGATGTGGGAAGTAAATGGTGGTTCAGGCCCAATTCTCATGGGCCATCCTTGAAGCTTTATGTCCTAGTGAGAAGCTAATGGAATATAAAGGAAATGATAGCACAACAAATGGTTTCCAGCTCTGATAATAGACTCAGGAAGAGCAGTTGTCACACCCGTGAATATTTTACACACCTCTGCTGCTGTTCTCAGGGGTAAGGAACTGGCTCTGAGAAAACCTGGGTATACACAGAAATCTCTATCTGAAGGAGTACTGGAACTTAGCTGAAATAATGCAGATCTGGTGGCTATCCAGGCCTCCGTCTTTAGAAATGAAAGAGAGAGGCAGAGGAAAAGTAGATGTTCAATTTCCATGGGAATGCTGCTTCTCATTCATTTTTTAATCTTTCAGTTATCCAACATCTATTGCAGTCCTATTAGCTAGGTCTGTAGAGAGGCGGAGATGAATAAGTCAAAACCTTTGCCTTTTTAGGAGTCTCTAGCTTGGTATGGAGGAAGTCAGATGGGAAAGCAAGCAAAGGGAGACTACTGGTATGGTTCAGTGTTATAGGAGCAGAGCAGGGAAGTGTTGAGGATCAAGGAGACATTTTCAGAGAAGTTCATGACAAACTGAGTCTCAAAGAATCCCTATCACTAAGGTGTTGAGTGTGGTGGCACATGCCTGTAATCCCAGTACTTGGGAGTCTGAGAGGGGAGGGTTGCAGGTTAGAGGACAGCTTTAGCAACATAGTGAGACTCTCAGCAACCTAATGAGACTGTTTCAAAACAAACAAATAAAAAGGGCTGGGGGTGTAGCTTAGAAATAGAATGCCCCTGGGTTCAATCCCTGCCTCCCCCCCTCCAAAAAAACAAAACAAAACAAAACAAAAAAAACACAAACATTTTCTGGAATTCAGAGCAGGCAATGAAATGCAAAACCACAGTGACGTGAGAGACCAGATTGCTTCCTAGGGTGCATAAGAAATGTGAAGTGTTTGGAAGCTTAATGCAAGGCTGAAAGGAGGGGAAATAAAGCCTGAGAAATAAGAGACACTATATGCCATCCAATATAAGTTTAGGATTTAACTGAGGAGTTGAAACTTACGAAGAACAAAACCAAAAGGATTTAGTCTGTGATTCTGTGTGACAATTTAGGTAACCGGGGCTTTGGTTCCTAGACCCCTATCATGAATTTTGGAGTTTTAACATAAAACCTTAACTCTCAAAGAGATTCTTGTTTACACACAATTTGGCCCGAAACAGGTTACTTCAGCAGCATTCTGAGTTGGGATACAAAATGAAGCCTCTTTACCATCCTCAGAATAATTCAATCATTCCTTTAACAAAGTTTCTGGACCACCAACTATGTAAAAGAGCTTCAATGTCTTTTCCAAACCCATGTATGAAAACCTCCACAATGTGGGAAGCACGCTTGGAGACTGGAACTAATATCATTTTGTCCAGACAAAATTAAGAAGAGTGGAGTATCTTATTATGGGAAATGTACATTTCTTTTCTCTCCAGGGAAGCTAATTCGGATAGAAGTTATACAATGGTTTCTGGGTTCCTGGGTACCCAGGGGTGATCAACCACGTCAGAATCTCTAATGTAATCATGTTTCAATAGTTTGGTTTGTTCACTCCTTTATTTTATAACACCAAAGCTAATTACCACTGCTTATTTTTGAATGGGTGAGTGAATTAGTAAATAAAAGAATTTTTTGAACTTTTCTAGGGGGGACTTGGAATATATGGTTATGATTATTCCTTGGGTGCAATTTTATTATAGCAAATGCAATATTGGCCATAACCATGTCATGCATTAACTGTAACATTTAATGCTTGAAAACATTTAATACTATTCACTGATAAATAATAGCAGAGAGCCCATTACATAATGAATTTCTCAGGTAACAGGATCTACTTTGTTTTTAAAAGACTGAGCTATAATGGTTTCTGAAAAACAGTTAAGTTTCTAGTATATTAAATGGGAAAACCTCATGATGTTACCTTAGAATGAGAGCTGAGGTTTTGTAGCTTCCTGTTCTTAGAACCCTCTGAGCACAGGTACATAAATCAATTCAATCATCTGTTTTGGGTGGTTTATCTGTAAAATGATCCACCAATTCCTTCTACCATTCCCCTCTCTAATTTTTGGTCGTATATTATTAAAAAAAAAAAAGATCATTGTTTCTTGTTAGAAACAATGTTTTAGAAATGATCCCCCACAAGAACCACATAAACACACACAAGAAAGAAAGAATAGGGGTCTGCTGACATGAAAAGTTGTTCTTCCTCTGCCTGAAGATGAACTTAACAGGGGTTTTCTCTGTTCTGTACACATAAGCTACATGAGTAATTTGCCCTTGAGCTGAACTGCTTATTTTCAATAAAGATGTGTGATTATATGTGTCTGTGTGTGCATGCGTAGGGGGAGGTTTGGCCAAGATGGGAATGATTGCAAAGCTATTGGTTAATGAAGTTTTCAGAGGCTCAGAAAATGCTCAGTAAATGTCCATTTCTGAGTTAGCATCCCTTGCTATGCCATAATTCCTAGAAGCGTTGTGACCCTGTACTTTTCAGGAGCTGTCTGGACTGAAGCTCAAGAAAAGACCAGATGACCACAGTGAAGCAAGAGCTACTGAGAGGAAAGTGCTGCAGGAAAACATGGATGTGTTCTAATAGTTGACTTCTTTTGGTCATGAGATTTGGCATCAAACTAAAAATTCAGTAATATAGTTTCTGAAGAGCTGCTTTGCTTTCTGTTGCTGTTGTTGTTTTTTCTATTCACTAATCCTTATTGTTTTTAAAATATTCATCTGTGCCTTAGCTAGAGATGATGGAGGTTCTTTTTACTACTAGTTTTCCTAATGAATTCATACACACACACAGTTTATTTTTTTTTTTTTTTCAAAAAACACAACAAATTATCTGTTGAAGGCAATTCCACCTGTCAAGGTGAGGACAAGAGTTATTTGAGCCATAATTGATGGAGTAAACCAGCTGAACCAAGTGTCTTTAGTGCCTTGTTTACATTTTACTGAGGCTGGCTAATTTCAATATGAACTTTACAGATCTAAAGGTCTCAGCAAATTGCAATATAAAATCATTTGATATCTATCAATCCAAACATTAAGAATAAAAATAAAAAACCCAAGCCGGGCATGGTGGCGCACGCTTGTAATCCCAGCATTCGGGAGGCTGAGACCGGAGGATCCGGGTTCGCGGCCAGCCTCAGCTCCCTAGTGAGGCACTCTGCAACTTAGTGAGACTCGGTTTCAAAATAAAGAATAAAAAAAAAAAAAAAAAAAATAGGGCTGGGGGTATAGCTCGGAGGTAGAATGCCCCTGAGTTCAATCCCCAGTACCGCAAAAAACCAAAAAAAATAAAAAAAAAAATTAAAAAAAAAAAACCAAACAACATAAGCTGGCTAATCAAATCTACATTTAAAAATTTGTTTGAGTATTAACCTCAGATAGTTTCTTTTACTAATTTTTTATAGATGAACTCTCTTATAAATGTAAAATGTACTTCACTTTTCCTTCTGAAGAATTAGTCTCTGGTGAGTTCCAAAGGATTTCAGAAATAGCAAAGCTTTAATATGATTTTTATGCTTTGGTGGACTTTTTGAAGGAAATTTACATCAATTTCCCTGGACTTTGTGTTTTATTATCTAGTAACTAATTTTCAACTTTAGGAAAACTTACAAATTTCACCAATGCAGGCCACTAATTCAGAATGTGTAAACATCTAGACATGTGATTATTATTGAATAAACAGTTAAAATATTACTTTTGAGTGAATTTTTAGTTCTTTTTTTGGTGGAAATTTAAATTTAAATAAGTATTTTTTCCAGACGAATTTTCAAAATCTGTCATAATTTGTATCTTTTTCATGTAATTTTAACTCTGAATGGGATTACATTTTTATCTCATTATTTTGTTTTTAGCATAGTCACAATGAAATAATTATTTCATTAGATCCTACGTTCTGAATTCTGAAAATGCAGTTTATCTTCTGATCATGAATTTTTTCAGGCTTAGGGAAATCATAAATGTTCTTTAAATTCACAATAATCTATCTTCCTTCCTTCCTTTTTTTTTTCCTTTTTGGTGGTGGTGGTTGGTACTGGGGATTGAACCCAGGGGCATTCTACCTCTGAGCTATATCCCCCAGCCATATTTTATTTTTTACTTTGAAACAAGATCTCACTAAATTAAGGCTGACCTCAAACTTGTGATCCTTGATCCTCCTGTCTCACCTTCCCAAGTACTGGGATTATAGGTGAGTGCTACCACGACTGGCTATGACAATCTTTCTCTTGCTCACCTGACTAGACGTCCCTTTTTCTGTCAAGATATTCTCATTTGGAGAGAATAGTGGTATTAAATACATTCTACAGAGGAGGGGACATGGAAGTTTGTTGTTGTTGTTTTGTTTTTGTTTTTATCTTGGTTAGAAAGAGAAAATATCCCAGGGGTGGTAACTAAGATTTTGGTGTTCCTATCTCTTATGACATTGTTTTTTCTTCTACTTGGGAAAAACAGCTACTAAAATGTTAACAATGAATGTTTTTGCCTCTGATTTGATTAGATGTTTTGACATCCTAATCCTTCTGGTTTTGTGGAAGATACTTTAAAAATCATTAAAACTGAGTTATAAAGTATTTTTTGTTGTTGCTTTTTATTTATTTATTTATTTATTTATTTATTTATTTATTTATTTATTTATTGTGTGTGTGTGTGTGTGTGTGTGTGTGTGTGTGTGTGTGTGTGTGTGTTTCTGGGAATTGAACCCAGGGGCTTGCTAACTCTGAGCTATATCCTAAACCCTATTTTATTTTTATTTGGAAACATGTTCTCATTAAGATGCAGAGGGCCTCACCAAGTTGCTAAGTCTGGCTACGAATCTGTGATCCTCCTGTCTCAGCCTCCCAAGTACTGGGCCACCTGCCCAGTTAAAAAGTTTTTTTAATATCTCTGGCATTGTTGGTCTCTTCATAGTGGTCCATTTAGTAGCCGAGCAACTGCTTACTTTTGTTTCTATGTCCAGGGCTAGTAATTACAGTCCCAGAGCAATTTCTTCTGATATCACAATCTTTTTTATAGCTATGAACACTGACAGAGGGCCTGTGATAAGGTTTCCATAGTGGCTTGATTTTACTGCAGGACAGGAGAAACAAAGGATGAGGAAAGACTGTAAGAGAAAACTGTACTTATTTATTTATTTTAAATTAGATTCTGATTTTCTCTGGTATAAATAGAGGCCATAAAGATACAATCTTTAGAGCTAAAACAAAATTCCTCATGAAACATGAAAAGAGGAAGCCAAAAGCTACTCTCTTCCCCATATGTGAACTAGTTTTTGCAACCAAAGGTTAGGCTGCCCACAATGGTCTAAATTCTTCTGTCCCTCTAAAATCTTTAAATTGAAATCCTACCCCATAAGGTAAGATTTCAAGACTCATAGGAGGTGAATCTTGGGGTGGTGATTAGATCCTGAGAGATCTGCCCTAATTAGTGGGATTAGTCCCCTTATTATAAAGGACCCAGAGAGTGCAGCTGGGCATGGTGGCACATGCTTGTAATCCCAGTACTTGGGAGGCTGAGCTAGGAGGATAGCAGATTCAAGGCCAGCCTCATCTACTTAGTGAGGCCCTCTGCAACTTAGTGAGAACTTGTTTCAAAATGAAAAATAAAATAAGGCAGGGGGTGTAGCTCGGAGGTAGAATGCCCTGAGTTCATTACCAAGTGCAGCAAAATAAATAAATAAATAAATAAATAAATAAATAAATAAATAATAAAAAGAAGGAACCAGAGAGATTCTCAGCCCTTCCACCACATGAGGACACAGGGAGGAGGAAGAGTCTATGAAACAGAAAGCAAGCCTTTCCCAGACACCAGATCTTTGGATACTTTCATCTTGGACTGACCCGGTTTAGATTAATGAGAATTAATACATCAGTTGAATCCTGACCAACAAACCTTGTTGGGGTAGAAGGGACTCAAGATCATATATTTTTTTAAGTTGTCCTGGGTATGTTGCCCATTCTAGAAAACACTTTTTTGCAGTCCACATTTTATTAGGAATGAATGAACTCAGTGTTATGCTACAAGACAAAGAACATGATGTCAGACAGACAAATGCAGAGTTCCTGCAACATCTGAAAGCAGCAGTTACTGTGTCCATTAATGCACCAAGGTTTGGACACACATACCTAAAACTAAAAAAAAAAAAAGATTACAACCATAACCTTTTCCTTCCTTCCTTCCTTCCTTCCTTCCTTCCTTCCTTCCTTCCTTCCTTCCTTCCTTCCTTTTGTAGTAAGGATTAATATTTTACCTTTGAGATACACCCCCAGCTCTTTAAAATATATATTTTAAATATATATATTTTAAATATAAATATATATTTATTTAAATATAATATATAAATATAATATATATAATATATATATATTCTTTTAAGTTTTGAAACATGGCCTCACTAAGTTGCCGAGGCTAGCCTGGAACCTGCGATCTTCCTGTCTCAGCCTCCCAAGTACTGGGATTACAGGTGTGCACCACCATATCCTATGGCACTTAATGATTTTTAAGGATATAAATTATTATGGGGAGGAATTGATATATAAAAGAGAACAATTAATTGGTTCTGAGGCATATCATATTATATCTTTCTAAAGTCCAAGCTTTAGCTATCCCCTCACACACAAATAAACTCCACAGTGCAGTCCAGTGTTAGGGAGAAAAAAGCAACTGAATTCAGCCAGAGCTGGGTTAAAATTCCTGCCACAAGTTAGCTGTGAGATGTTATGCAAACTTATTTAATCTTCTAGAGCTCTAGTTGTCTTACTTATAAAAAAGAAATAGACTAACTTTCTTGTCAGATTGTTATAAAAATGTAAGTAAATTTGTAGAGAATTTGGCAGGGTGTCTGGGGGAAGAGAAACTTCCAGTAGCTGTTAGATACCTCTTCTCTATCCATAAGAACTGCAACTTGTTTGGGGCTAAAAAAAATCTCACATTACCAAGAATTATTATAATCTTTATGCCTAGACTAAGGGGGAAGAGAGGAAATAGAACTATTATTATTGAAATATAGCGGTGGAAAACTAATGGTTTATAAGATTTAAGCCTTTCAGACAAGTTGGTTTTACTTGATGAAAAGTGAGATCCTAATTCTTCCTGCTTGTACTTTTTTGTTTCATCTCAAATTCAGAGTGTTTCCTTGTCCTAAAAAAATCCTGCAAATGGAGAAAAGGTATTAATTCTTTCATAGCCTTTTCTTTAGTGATTTATGAATAGAATTTTGTAGTTTAAAATTAGAATTTCAGAGTTAGGAGAGATGTGATAGAATTCAAAACTTAAGGCACATTAGAATCACTTAAGAAGTTTGATACAAAGAGAGATTTTCAAGTCTCATCCCAAAAGATTCTCTTTCTGAAGGAGAAGACCTCAAGTTCTTGCATTTTTAAAAAAAATAATTATTTTGTTGTGGTAAGAACACTCACCACAAAATCTTCCCTCTTAACAGTGTGGCAGTGTGTGTGTGTGTGTGTGTGTGTGTGTGTGTGTGTGTGTGTGTTACTAGGAATTGAACTCAGGAACATTCTACCTCTATGCTACATCCCAGCTCTATTTTATCTTTTGATTTTGAAACAGGGTCTGCTGAATTATCACATGCTAGCCTCCAACCTGTATTCCTCCTATCTCAGGCTCCCAAGTACTGAAATTACAGGGATGTGCCATTGCTCTGGCTCCTCTTAACATATTTTTGGGTGTAGAATACATCATTGTTGAACGTACCAAATTCTTGCTTTTTTAATATGCTTTTATAGGTGCATTATAGTCTCACATCATAATGTAAATCATGTTGACATTGACATACATGCACACAGCACTTGGTGCCCCACCCCTCTTTCTCAGAGAAC
This sequence comes from Graphiurus murinus, assembly GCA_004027655.1. NCBI lineage: Eukaryota > Metazoa > Chordata > Mammalia > Rodentia > Gliridae > Graphiurus > Graphiurus murinus. The sequence continues at coordinate 144,094 of PVLC010001363.1, forward strand.
TGAGATTGACATTGAGATTTTCACATATGTACATATCATTGATGTTAGTATTTCCAATAATGGACCTCAGTCTTCCCTCTCCTCTTCCCTTGGACCACTTCCCTGGCTCCACTGAGATTTCTCCTCCATTATCTGGAGTCCCTCTGCTATCCCAGTTACTCCCTAGCTTGCACATATTAAAGAAAACATATGTCCCTTCACTTTCTGTGACTGGCTAATTTCACTTAATATACTGTTCTCCAGGTCCTTCTATTTTCTTGCAAATGACATTATTTTATTTTTCTTTATTGTGGAGTAGAATTTCATTGTGTGTATTTCCCACAGTTTTGTAATTCATCTGTTGATGGCTACCTGGGTTGGTTCCATAATTTGGCTATTGTGAATTGTGCTGCTATGAACATGAGCATGCATATATTACTGTACTTCACTGGTTTCAACCTCTTTGGAAAGATACCCAGGAGTAGTGTAGCTGGATCATAGGGCGGATCCATTCCCAGTTTTCTAAGGAATTTCCACACTGATCTCCATAGCAGCTGAACTAGTTTGCAATTCCAACAAAAGTATAGAAGTGTTCCTATTTCCCCACATCCTCACTAATGTTAATTGCTATTTGACTTCTTGATGATTGCCATTCTGATTGGGGTTAGATAGAATCTCAGTGTAGTTTTGATTTACATCTCCCTAATTACTAATGATGTTGAACATCTTTCATGTATCTATTGGCCATTTATATCTCTTCTTTTGTGAAGTGTCTATTCAATTCAGATGCCCATTTCTTGATTGGGTTATTTGATTTTCTAGTGTAATATCTTTTAAGTTCTTTGTATGTTCTAGATGTTAATCCTTTGTCAGAGGGATAGCTGGTCAAGATCTTCTCCCATTCCATGGGCTTTCTCTTTTGACACTTGGTGGTTTCCTTTAATGTGCAGGAACTTCACAGCTTAATGCCATCCCACTTATTAATTCTTGTTTTAATTTCCTGAGCTTTGGGGTGTCTTGCTAAGGAAGTTTATACCTGCTATATGTTGGAGTGTCGAATCTATGCCCTCCTCTAGTAGTTTCATCATCTCTGGTCTAACTTCCAGATCTTTGAGCCATCTCAAATTGACTCCTGTGCAGGGTGAGAGGTATGGATTTAATTCCATTTTTATACAAATGGATAACCAATTTTCCCAACACCATTAGTTGAAAAAGCTGTCTTTTCCAGCATATGTGTTTGGCCCCTTTGTCAAAGATCAATTGACTATAAGTGTGAGGATTTGTTTCTGTATCTTATTCTGTTCCATTGGACTATGTGCCTGTTTTTGTGCCAATATCATGCTGTTTTAATTACTATAGCTCTATAGTATAATTTGAAGTCAGGAAGTATGATACCTCCTGCATAGTTCTTATTTCTGAGAATTGATTTGGCAATTTTGGGCCTATGAAATTTATGATGGATTTTTCTAGATCTATGAAGAATGACATTAGTATTTTGATAGGGATTGCATTGATTTTGTAGATCAGTTTTGGTAGAATGGCCATTTTGATGATATTTATTCTGCCTATCCAAGAGCAAGGGAGATCTTTCCATCTTCCAAGATCTTCAATTTCTTTCTCTAGTGTTTTATAATTTTCATTGTAGAGGTCTTTTACTTCTTTGGCTAGGTTTATTCTTAGATATTTTATTGGTTTTGAGGTTATTGTGAATGGAATTGTTTTCTGTATTTCTTTCTCTGTGGATTTATGGTTGCCATATAGAAATGCTACTAATTTTTTAGATTGATTTTGTATCCCACTACTTTGCTGAATTTGTTAATCAACTCTAGTAGTCTTTTGGTTGAGTTTTTGGGTCAAATCCTTGCTTTTTAACAAGTATCCCAAGTATCTGGGCCAGGGGAACCACTCTCCAGATGGAGCACTACTGCCTTCTAGGCTTCTAACCAACCTTCCACCTGGCTCAGGGTATTTACCGCTCCCTGTCAGTACAGAACTGGCAAAAGAGGTTTTGGGTTTTTTAGGGAATGAAACTTACATAATTTGGAGGAAAAATTACAGATAGTGTATTTTCAACTTTTCCCAAGTATATGACCACATGAACACATTGCTGGGGGTTCCCCAAATGGCTGTGAAGAGGGTCCTTCAAGTATAAGAAGCCTCTTCTTCCCTTTTTCTTCTTCCTCCTCCTCCTCCTCCTCCTCCTCCTCCTCCTCCTC